>BHDV01008001.1:0-14326 GCA_005406045.1 Adoxophyes honmai | reverse complement strand
TTAGTAAATACGTACATAAACAGAAGTTTCCTTTCAGGATAAAGCTAATTTGAAGTCGGTTTTTTTTTGTTTAAAATTATTTCAGCCAATTTGTTTACTAAGTAAGCAAGCATTGGCATCACAATCTACCTAGGTAGGTAATGTAAAAAGTTCAATTTGACCTATTTACTTAGGTAGATACTAGTACTAACAGCTTAAATAAAAATTATTTCTTGTCGATTCGATTTCTTGTAATTGATTGAGCTATATGCCTTTTTGGGTTAAGAAAGGATAAAAAATAAAACAATGATTGACGCTTGTAAATTCAAAGAAATTATAATGCGAAGTTCATTATTGCTTAACATTCCTTTATTGATAAGGAAAAACTGGTAAAAAATAAACTTTTTACGACTTGCTTTCAGTTGTTCGTCTACCAGTAGCGGAATAATGGCTTTAAATTTGAAGTCCTTGGCTTTTATGAAGTAGACAGCGATAAGAGGGATTATAAAGGAAAGAGGGGCCGAAATGTAGATAAGAAAATAATGGGCCGGCGACGACGATGAAAACTGAGCGAAACGACTAGAAATTTATCTGCTTAGACTATTATTACGTATCAACACTGCGTAAATTATAACTCGACTTGTAAAATGTAATAAAAGTTTGAGAGCCCGTTTGGAATCGTTAAACACAGGACCTATGTTGAACTGTAAAACCTCTGGAATGGCCAACTTCAGTAATGACCTTATATTATGAGATAAAGGACTCGCGTTCATATCTCTTGGTAAAATAAAACGGATACACTTACATACATATATACAGCAAATGGGGTAGGCAGAGCACACGAAACGCCACACAGTAGATTTCACGTTTCGCAGTCACTTGTAGTAGGTATATATTTTTTAAGGTGGTAGGTATAATAGTGACAGGTTGCTAGCCTGTCGCCTAAATCCTTAGTACCTTAACCTATCCGTAGTCGCCTCTTACGAAATCCACGCCAAAAATGGAGAGGTGTTAGTTATTCTAAACCCGATACCACACGGATACACTTACGGCTTTTCATTGAGATTAGACATGTTTCGGATCAGTTCGTGATCCATCACCAGGAGCAACGTGCCACAGCGGCAGTGGTTAGACGTACACATTCATCACATTCTTTCATCTCTCTTTTAGGAGAATTGTTTTGTAGCAATTTTTACGCAGTTTTAAATGTGTACCGCAGAGCTCAGAATTATAAACTGACCAGGTAGTATCCATGCCTACATAGAATAGTATTTTGCATCAACTCAAAAACACGTGTAATTATGTTACAGTACGCGGCCCAAAGAATGCACACTGGCTTTATCGGCGAATGCACGTGCTGTAGAGCGCAGTCTCGCTCTAACTTACGTTACGCTGACTTTTCTTTCCTAAGTCCGATGTGCAAATTTTGTGGCCGGGTTCTGTAATAAGGTTATGTTAAGTTTCATCGGGCGAAAGGATCAAAACAAAACACGGAGTGGAGCTCCGTTGACACTATTTTTTCAACGTTTATAATGGAGGAAAAGTGCTAAGTGCATAAAAATGCATTTGGTAAAAAATTACACTGAGAATAATAATTAATACTTTCTAATAATACTAAATAATAATTTCTGAGGTTGCAGGAAGTGCACGCCGTTTTAAAATGTAAATTCCGGTCATATCATTTAGCTATTTCTTTATTCTTAGTTTCTGGTAAATTTTGAACCTTCGTGCCTATGCGAAAAGAAAATGCCATTCTCTATCATAAACTGTCTTTGATTTGAAATGGGTGATTAGAGGGCCTAATTTTCGATGTCGGGGGGTTTAAATCAAGTAATTAGTTAGTTTAAATGGTTCATTTTTTTTGTTAGGTAGTTTATATCTGTGGGCAACTGGGACAACCGCTGATTTTTGTGTAATTGATTTTGATTATTTGTAAAAAATAAAAATGTATCACAATTCTTATTCCTCTGTCGTGTCCGTTCCACATTTTTGCTACAACATTTGTCAATAAAAAAAAATCGGTCAACTTTACGAATATTTTAAGGTACTTCACATATCAATTATTAGTTATTTTATCACCAGAAATGACCAAATATTTTTTACCTGTTATATTTTAACTGTATCTGAGAGTTTAATATGTGTCCGCCAGAAAATTCTTATTCCTCTGTCTCAGACTTAAAATAAGCGTTTAACGCTCAAATTTAAGGATCCAAACAATATTTTCTCCGGGGGAGGTAGTTAATTGTGTAACGAATGCGTTAGGCGGTAGACGTCTGGGTTAGACGTATATCGCTGCGAAATACGACGGTAAATATCTTATTTCTCTGTCCTTGGTTAAGGATAGCGTTCTTATTACTCTGTCCCTATTTTTGAGTTTTTTGTTACTCTTAAAATCGCGATATAAATAACGATAAAAAATTTATTTTGATAAATTTGGCAATGCTCAATTATTAACGATATGATTTATTATTTTATACTCAAAACCTACTTCAATTTCTCCTGTTACTATGGGCCTTTTTTCTTATTCCTCTGGGCTCAAAATTAAAATTAAAATATCTCACTAACGTGTTTATAAAAAATGATGCCAAAACCATATTTATGCTTAAAAAGAAATGTGTTATCATGACAATACGTTTTTATTACTTAAATATTTAATTTAAAAAAAGACAGAGGAATGAGACAAAAATAGCTTCCTCTAGGAATCACCCAAATACGAGCGGGTAAAGGAAAATTGCCGCCCCAATTAATTTTAACGACTAGATAGTTAAATTTATGTGAGTAGTTTAACGGATTCTCATAATGATCTAATTTTACAATCAGTATTATTTGTGAAAGCGCCTCCAAAAGATGTTTACTTGAGAAACTACTAACTCCTTTCAGTAAATAACCAATAGCTTCGAAAAGTAACGATTTTTTACAATTGCTTTATGATTATGACGCTTTAGAATTTAGAAGTTTAAATGGTTTGGTAATAGTTATTTGGTTTAGGTTTCAGGGGTAAGGAAGTAACTTAAAATAAGGGGCAGATAAACAATGAAAACCGTAAATTTAATATTAACAAGATAAGTACTTTATTAAAAATGCTCAGTATTTATTAGATATGTTTTAGAAAATAGTGATACAATTCCATGATATTTAGTTAAGAAACGAGAAACATTATCACATTTTGTTTATAAATTTAACTTGAGAATTTCAGTACAAAGAGCGACAGCAATTTTAGTTTAAAATATTATTATTATTATTGCTCCACTTTAACAATCACTTGCTTAGGCGCATTAGTTACATATAAAGCCATAAACATTAGTTTCCTGACACACACAATTCATAATATCCATAATCTTTTCACATTCCAATAATTTGGCAAAAACCCTCACAAAGTTCTTTTGGCACCTCGCATGAAACCAATTTTTCTTGCCCGGTAGAAGCATATTCCCACCAATCGTTAGCAATTTTGCATAATCCGATATAATTTAAAACTTCGCACAAATTTAAGTGATAACTTTAACAGTATTAACAACAATTAGCAACAATGTACCTATGTGTGGTCAAATGCAAAAATAAGTATCGATACGAACTTCTCAAAAATATTTCCTGCGACTTTATTACAGCGCCGGTATAAGAGCGTCTGGTAGGTACTTATTTTTAAAACGCTGACTAGATTCATATTTTACACCTGACTAGGCTAAAATTACAATAACATAGAATAAAATTGTATCAATAACAAAAGTATTTTTGTTACTGGGTATTTCAGCATAAACTCTTCTTGACTTCACATGACAATGACATTCTTGTTGAGTTGGAGTTTAGATGTTTATAAATCCGATCTATTTGTCAGAGTTTCGTTTCTAATACAAATTCTACTTCTGCTTTGCATCTTGCATCTAATATAGTTAGACACGGACACACGAGTCTAAGAAAGTTCATGGGTCTGTACGTAAGATTATACGTAGGCATTTAAGGCAGCCCAAAAAGCGGGATAAAATGAAGTGGTGAGTCTCCAAGAACAGAGTTCACTGTTATCAAACGAATTGTGTGTTATTAAACGAATGGGTCAAGCTGCTCTATAGGCGTCAAGTGGTAAGCAACGCCAAAATCAAGTTGAAATATTGAGACGGAATGGAAATAGAAATCCAAGTCCTGAAAGTCTTGCTAAACTCTGACCAAGGATGCATAAGCTAAGGGCACACGAGTTGAGCGATATTCCTCGGCGTGCAGGGACGAAGGCCGTGAGCCGTGATGTGGAGACCGCGCGCTGGCGGGATCACGTCTCGGCCACTCACGCGCAGCCGGTGGACACAGCCCACGAACCCAGATAAAGAGGGCGCGCCAAACAATCTGTTAAATATGAAAAGGGGTTCTTATTGAAATACGTCGGCTACGAATTGGCGAAAACGCAAAGAACATTGTAGCCCGCTTTCAAAAGGGATGTTGGTTCAGGGGATGTTGATTCGACTCTCCCGGTTGAAGATGTGGTTACCAGGTTTGAAACTTTCTATAGTGGTGGGAGTATGGGATACACCCCTCTACTGAACTGTACTGTGAATTCAAATTACTAAATTGTTAGCTTTTATATTTACCAACCTCTTAGTAACATTTTCAGGCGGATGACCAACGTAGATGAAGGGGTCGACATCAAGTGAACTCATACGTCCTGGAGCCGTCCCTCTAGCGGTCAATGATCCCAAACGCAGCATACCATCCTTCTTGTATCTCCTCGCCGATATCTTCGACCGGCCGTCAGTTCTGACTTTCCCTGAACGTAGTTCCATGGGTCCACTGCCCGCATTCCAACGCAGTATTGATTTATTCTCGCTGAATCCTAGCCACAAGTGGTCTCTCGTTCCAGTCGCGCTCAACAAAGTTCCCTCGCTGCACACAGCGGACACTTCCGCCCAGATATCGAAACGTTTCGCGGGCAACCTCGTCCGAGCCGTCATCCTCGCCCGACCATCAAACAAGGGCGCTCTATACACATCTTCCACGCTCTCCTCTAATTCCTCGTACATCGCATAATCGTCCTCGACTTCATTAGTCTCAACATCAGTCAGTTTCACCATTTCGATCACAGGATGCGTCCGAACACAATTGGATTGTACTTCATTACTTTGCAAAGGGGTGTCATTGTCGAATTTTTCTGCAAATTGAATCGTAGGTTGATTTTAAGGTTAGGTAGATCTTACGGTGCTTCTAGCGAATCTTACAATGAATAGATTGTGCGATAATGCTACTAGAGTCTAGCTTAACGATATCCGAGCGGCGGGAGGATGTCGACGCAAGTGAGCTCAGGCTCTGGGCTGTCGGGTTTGCCGCTGTCGCTGGTGACGACGGACGGGGACTGGGCTGGGCCTTCTGAGGGTGTGCGAATGCGCGTGAAGGTGACTTTGCCGATGGAGCGACTACCTCGCCTAACGTGGGGGGCGTCGTCGCCGCACGGGCCGAAGGCTTGCGCGACGATGTCGGATTGCGTCCTACAGGCGTGCGTGCGGAGGTGGCAAGCGGAGAGGTAGGTGCGGCCGTCGCTACCGCAGACTGAGGGCGGCGCGGGCGCGGGCGGGACGTTCGCGGGGCACTCGCCGCTGCCACACTCGCATGCTGCTAAACCGCTTCGGACCACGCAGTGCGCGCCGAAGTAGCACGCCATGCGCTCGCAGCTCGTCGCTGGCAGCTGCGTCGATTCCGCTGTCAAGTTACATAGAACTAGCTCAATGTGCGCTGTTGACTATTCATTATAAGCAACTTGAAAGATTAATGCTTTGTAAATAAATATGTAATGACACTAAACTTTGGAATTGCTGAATGCTTATGTCTCTAAAAGTGGTTCTTGAAAGCTGTATCTATCAGAAATTGAAGGCTGTTTTCTGCAGAGGTCTGCAGATTTCTGCTTTAATTTATTGGTATTTCTAATTGTTTTAGATAGGCATCAACCCGCAGACCCTCATTTTATTTATTGAATGTGTACGTACGGTCAAAGCACCCGTTGGGGCCGAGCGTGTGTTCGTGGTTGGAACACACGGTGCACTTCTGGCCCTGGATGCCGGGCTTGCAAACGCACCGGCCCGTCATCTGTTCACAGTCCTCCCGTACGGACCCGAACGCAGAGCACCCGCAAGCTAAGGGAAATAGCAAATGACTCCATGTAGCAACTCATGATATGTATATTGGAACTAATATCCCAAATCCCACCATTTTTACAGACTTCAAGATTCTTTGTTCCAGTATATGCATTTTTCTGATTACGATGTCTCTCTGTTTTCCTTGTTTGTCTGTCTGTCTGGTTACAACTGTCTACTACAATGGTTACAAATCGAACTACCGCATTTCTCCTCCTCATCCTCATCCTTGACAACCCGCAGTAGACAGTCTGACAGTCTTATAGCCCAATATATTTATATTTTAGGCGACAGGCTAGCAACCTGTCACTATTGTACCTGCCACCTCAAAACCTAAAAAACATTATACTAAAAGTGGCCACAAAACGAAAAATAGTCATCGTTTTGTCTATGTAGCGTTTTGTGTGCTCTGCCTACCCCGTTTGGGAATACAGGCGTGATTGTATGTATGTATGTATTATCGCCCAATTTTCACCCTCAACTGACTAAACACTTACGAATGCATCCAGTATGTCCGGTCCCGATCCGCGGCAGCCCCCAGTAGCCGGGCTCACAGCGGTCGCACTTCTGCCCTCCGACTCCAGGCCTGCAGTCACACTGGCCGGTCTCGTCGCATTGTTCTGACACCGAGCCAAGCCTATGGCAGCCGCATTGGGACGGGCAGCCGCTGCCGCCGGGCCCTCGAGCGGCCGTGATGCCGTCAGCGCAGCAGCCGTGCCAAGACTCCTGGCAGCCTTTCTTCTCAGGTTGGGTTTTGTCTGAAAAGTAAAGTGCTTCTGTGAGTACGTCTTTTAGCATTTAACAGGTGAAAGATAATTAACGATACGTCCTCTGCCTCTGCTGCTTGCGGTGAAATTAAAATCAAGCCTTTACAGTCGAATTGTTCTCCAAAGGTGACACACAAACTATAGTAGTTAAGTACATTGTCTAGGTTCGTTTAATCTACTCTAATTGAATTTATTTGTTTGTCTTGTCGATACGATCGTATACTAATTAAATCAATTTCTTAAACAATTTACTACAAACAGATACTGCAAAGTCACCTTTTCTACAGCATCGCGCGGCTTTAGTAGTGTGGTGGCAATAGCTGCCGACGGGACAGTCCTTGCGGCGCGGGCCGCCGCCGCAATCCATCGGACGCCCTTCTGCGTCCGTCAGAGGCTCGTCGTCGCCACACGGTCTAAACTGTGAATAACCACCCAATGTTCATCATCATGTTCATAGTTGGATTCATGTTCATGTTCGAAGGGATCTGGCTAGCAATGCGAGTGGATCGAGATGCGTGCAAGATAGACTCATCAGCAGATATTGCTGGGTTGGTGGGGAATAATATCGCGAGTCGCTATGACGTGCTTCCTCGCCCCCGCCTCTCATCCCCAGAGACGGTCACACAAGAGGTTGTTGTAATACCTACCTTTCATTTTCTTACTCCTCCAGTTTCGCATTAAGAGGTTTTAGTCTATTTCGCGCGCGTCGACTTGCACCGTGCTGTGCTCTAGCAGCCTCTAGGCAGGTCTCGTGAAAGTTCAAAGCAAGTAACGACAGAAAGAGACAGCAACATTTTTATACCTTCGCATATTCGAGAGTGGACCTTTTGTATGTAGTACCTATTCTGTGCCAGAGGTATCGGAAAGGAATATACGGATTCATTTACTTTAGTCTGCCTATTTTATCTACGATACCGTTACTATTATATTTACGCTAATTTCGAAAGTTATTGCTCCGTGAAGTTGATAGCTCCTTTTGTAGGTAGAGCCATTAAACTGGTTTCACAATTACCCGTATCGAAAGCCCTGCGGAAGTATGGACCATTATGGTAAGTAGCTCACTTTATCTAGTAATATCTTATAATACTTACCTAGTGAAGGATAGTAGGTACCTAAAGGGTGCCTTTCTAACTTACCTCTATTAGGGTCAATTTAAATAAACGAGAATACAATTTCGTTCTGGAATTTACCTACAAGTAAAGACTTACTGGCTTTAATGACTCCAAAAAGTGATATCCTCGTTTGGTTGAATAGGATATTAATCGACAAAGCGATTTCCTATAAGATTCGACGTGTACACAAATCGGTCAACATCATAGATCAGACATACATAACACGAGTCGATAATATGACTCAAAAAGTCACAGAGTCTAAAAAACTAACCTCCAACCCCCGATAGAGCGCCAACGGTCGCAGTCTCAAATCCTCTTGCCTCCTACAAGTCTCCAGCTTCATATGGCGTAGGGTAGGGTACAGTCGCAAGTCCGAGGCACAGACGGGCGCAGAAGAGGCAGCGGCGGCACAGTCAAATAAAAAAACCGCATCGCGGTTGCGAACCAAAATTGAATGAAATAATTAAATAAACAACTTACTTCTAATCCCCGACAGAGCGCCAACGGTCGCAGTCTCAAATCCTCCTGCCTCCTAAAAGACTCCAGTTTCATATGGCACAGAGTAGGGTACAGTCGCAAGTCCGAGGCACAGACGGGCGCAGAAGTGGCAGCGGTGGCGGCGGTGGCGGCACAATCAAATAAACTACTAGCACATCGCGGTTACGAACCGAAATTGAATGAAAGAAATGATTGTACAACTTACTTCTAACCCCCGACAGAGCGCCAACGGTCGCAGTCTCAAATCCTCCTGCCTCCTACAAGACTCCAGCTTCATATGGCATAGGGTAGGGTACAGTCGCAAGTCCGAGGCACAGACGGGCGCAGAAGTGGCAGCGGCGGCGGCCGCGGCAGCACAGTCAAATAGACAAGCGCATCTTGGTTGCCCGTTAGAGTCAACTGCGCATGTCGCTTCGTATGCGCATTGAACTCTTGCGCAAACGGCGGTGCCTGCACCAGGCTCGCTAGAGCTCTCGGTGTCGTCCGAGGAACGGATTTCGTTGGTAATGTCTGTGAGTTTCGCTGTTCGGTTTGTACCTGGAACAAATAAGTTTGTAAACATTACACTACGTATGTTTCTGTAATATTTAAGTTGACGAACATCGTCATATTAGATTTTCAGCAAAGCCGACTGCCGTGACTTTTTCTGTCGGAATGTCGAATGCGACCGGCGACCGTATTTATTTTAAACTGTTGTGGTCGTCGCATTATCATAATTAGACTGTAGATATTTTATTGTCCCGTTAATAAAATCGCTTAAAAAGTAACGTTTTTCTGCACCCAACCTGTTTGAATTTTTCGTAGCACCCGTGACCATTTTTTACCTAAAAGTCACAAGTTACGTTGCGCAAAGTAGCAAATACAATACAGCTATGTTCGTCCGCGTAAACATGAACGGATACTGACAACGATAACAAAATAAAAATGACATACAATTCTGTCGAGTAATTCCCTGTCAAACTTACCAGCAGTAGCGTTCTCTTCCTGGGAATCAGCGCATTCGCCGTAGTACGCGACGCGCAATGGCGGCTCGCCGCGCATGCGCGCTTCGCACGCGGCGCGCTGCAGAGCACACTCGTGCACAAACGTAGCGCCCGTGTTGGAGCACACGGGCTCGCGGGGCACGTCTGCGCATGGGGTAGAGCACGCGCAAGCGCCGCGAGCGCACCAAGTGCCCGCGGGGCAGTCCACGCCCTGACAAGATTCTGGAAGTAATTTAGACAACCTGTCTTTAAAAACGTAAAGGAAACCTCCATGAGCTGAGCAGTGAAGTAATTTATGTGATGATTGATGATCATACAATATTTGATGTAGATTTCTCATCTATGCTATTGGTAGGTTTACGTTGACTGTGATATAAATAGCTGTATTCCCCATCACATCATGTTATGCAGGCTTCACAGGGTGTTTAGATTATTTATTATGTGCTGGATTCCAACATAGGAAGTCTTGAAGTTGACTTGCAATTTAACGTATTTTTCTATTACTGGAACACTGTTTCCTTTGAAATCGACTTCAAAAAGGAGGTTCTCAATTCGACTGAATTTTTTAACTCCAAACTCTTTACGTGTTTTCGATGGTTATTTCTTTAGAATAGTTTTAAGCAAGGTTCATACCGCAAGAGCCCATGTGTTTGGCGTGCAGTCGAAGCTTCTCGCGGCAGGCTACGTCGCGCAGCGAACACACGCTGCTGTAAGTCTTATTGTCGTTGCCACACACTTCTTCAGTCTCCTTGAAACCAATTATAGCCGCGTTATTAGGAGTAACACATTTTTAGCGAAAATAGAGAGATCTGTCTCCAGGCAGATGTTATGCCTGGGGACCGAAGTTGAATTTATGCAACGAAATTTGTGATCGTCGAAACTTCGTTAGCGCAATGTAGAACATTTTGACAGATGATGACATTTGTGGAAGAATTTCTACTACTGGACGATAGGTAGCGCTAGGGTCGCTACAGTGTAGTGTCATGGCAGTGTTGAATATTGTAAAATAATTACTAACAGTCCCTTCTTCGCAGTGCTTGGGGCAAACGCAGCTCGCTTCGGAAACACCGTCACTCTCGCAGATCGCGTAGAACTCGCATTTCTTGTTTTCGCATCCATCTGGAAACATTTCCAGCAGGTACATTTTTCCATGTTGCTTTAGTTATTGTGTAAAATTAGCGTTAAAACAACTTAGGATTAAAACTACATGTACCTAGTTGATCTAGAATGAACTCACTGCACGGCCCGCGCACGCGATACTAGATAATACTAGAACGATACTAGACAATACTAGAACGATACAACGATATACTGTCCCTGTTGTATTTAAGCTACTCACTGCAGGGTCCATCGTAGAGCACTTGCACGTCGCGGCGGTGGCGGCAGGCCTCGAGTTGCAGCTTGCAGCGGTTGCCGTAGGAGATGCCGTCGGAGCCGCAGACGGGCGCGAACTCGTTGGAGCAGCGCGGGCAGCGGCACACGCCGTGCACTAATAGAACGATATACTGTGTCTGTTGTTGCAAGACTCACTGCAAGGGCCGTCGTAGAGCACTTGCACGTCGCGGCGGTGGCGGCAGGCCTCGAGTTGCAGCTTGCAGCGGTTGCCGTAGGAGATGCCGTCAGAGCCGCAGACGGGCGCGAACTCGTTGGAGCAGCGCGGGCAGCGGCACACGCCGCGCACTAATAGAACGATATACTGTGTCTGTTGTTACAAGACTCACTGCAAGGGCCGTCGTAGAGCACTTGCACGTCGCGGCGGTGGCGGCAGGCCTCGAGTTGCAGCTTGCAGCGGTTGCCGTAGGAGATGCCGTCGGAGCCGCAGACGGGCGCGAACTCGTTGGAGCAGCGCGGGCAGCGGCACACACCGCGCGCGCCCGAAGCCACGCACTCGCCGCCGTGGGGACACACGCGCCCGGCGCAGATGCCGTTCGAGCCTGGAAACAGTTCACGTTTTGATTCGCGGTTTACAAGTTTGGGAACGTCTACATATGTGGCGTAACAAAATAAAAACTGAACGTTACAAAAGCATTGATAAAGACTACAATAGAGAGATCTCTCCAGGCAGATGTTACGCCTGGGGACCGAAGTCCACAGAAAGAAAGTTGGAAATTGTAGGTATTTATGGGACCGATCTTCAAAACGTTTTAGAAAATTTTCAGTTCTAAGTAGGTACCCCAAATTTTTTTTTTTGCAATTTTTTGTTTTATTTTAATGTCGGAATCTATAAGGGTTCCGTTTTTTACTATTTGTTTACAGAACTCTAAAAACGCTCGCTAATACATACCACAAGGGCCGGCGTGTAGCACGCGCAACTCGCGGCCGAGTAAACAGCCGGCGCGGCGCAGTTCGCACTCGCTATCGTGCGTACGCGCGTCATAGCCGCATACGGGCCGCAGCACGGGCTCGCAGGGCGGCGGGCATGCTCACACGGCTACCCCCGCACCCTCCATGAGCGTGTGTACTAAAGTAGGCTCTAATACATACCACAAGGCCCTGCGTGTAGTACGCGTAACTCGCGACCGAGCTAGCAGCCCGCGAGGCGCAGTTCGCACTCGCTGTCGTGCCACGTCGTGCGTACGCGCGTCTGAGCCGCATACGGGCCGTAGCACGGACTCTTTTGTTATTTGGCTATGGAATACTAAAAACGCTCGCTAATACATACCACAAGGGCCAGCGTGTAGTACGCGCAACTCGCGGCCGAGTAAACACCCCGCGCGGCGCAGTACGCACTCGCTGTCGTGCGTACGCGCGTCTGAGCCGCAGACGGGCCGCAGCACGGGCTCGCAGGGCGGCGGGCACGCGCACACGGCCACCCCCGCGCCCTCCACGCGGCACTCGGCCCCGTGCCGGCACTCAACCTCCGCGCATGGGTTTACACCTGGGAATTGAGAATATCCATGTCACAATACGGCTGTAAGTCAAGGCCTTACTCAAATGTGACGGAACTAATTACTTAGAAATTACATACACAATATGTTTCGGGCCAATTCGTGACTCATCATTGGGAGCAACGCGATACGGGATAGACGCGCACTGCGACTGTTTGACACAAGTGACATTGACAGCGTGAAAGTATTCTTCAAAATATGGAACTTTTTTATTTCAGTTGATCATCGGGTGTGACGTCATACTGTTCAACTCTCCATGCAATGCGTTCTCTTGACAACGACTCAACACGTACAACGTACAAACTTAAGTACGATGATGTCACAACCGTTTGAAGTTTGGTTTATGAATCTTTTACATATTTTTTTAATGCTCATAATCATCAATCATACTTACTTACCAGTGCTGCACTGCCCTTTGAATATGATCCTCAGTTGTTTCCTGGCGCGACAAGACTCGCGGTGCATCTGGCACTCGTTGGAATACGTCTTCCCGTCAGACGCGCAGACGGGCGAGAACTCGAGGGGGCAGGGCTCTGCGCAGCGGCAGGATGGCGCGCGGTGCTCGTCTAGCTGGCACAGCTCGGGGTCAGGACAGGTCACACCGGCGCACGGATCTGTAGACATAATCAATCATAAACCTATGCCACATTGGCCCCAGAGGTCATTGCAACAAGCGATCCGACAAATCACGGCGAGATTAGTCAGCGAATAACCAATCACTTCACAGTCCGCTCACACGGATGGGTCGCTCCGCGTGATTCATAGATGCAGGGTGTGTGACATTAGCCTTAGAAACAATTGCTGAAGTGTTATTGAGCTTTGGTTACGGCATGTCGATACGAGAGAAAGTCACATGCGTATCCCAACCACTGAGCTAAAATTATTTCTAATTATGTCCCATACGACGGGCACCGGAGCAGAGGTAGACCAAAGAGATGGCGGGACGATTTGGAGCGTTTCAGAGACGAGACGCAAGAAAAAGGGGAGACTTTTGCACAGCAGTAGGACACTTCATAAGTCATTAAAAAATACTCGTGTCCACTTTTTTCATCGGATAGTTCCGTCTCTACTTACGTAAGTAATAGTTAGAAATGTAAGGTCAGCGACACATTGAATTTGTAGGGACATCTAGTGCCATCTATCGTAGAGTAGAGCTTCTACTGTCAAAATGGTATCCTACATCCCGCTATCGAAGTTTCAAAGATCGGTTGCATACAACTTCCAACTTTCTCTCTGTAGCCTTCGGTCGCCAGGCATAACATCTGCCTGGAAAACGATCTCTATTGAAATCTTACTTACCCTATAAATTAAATGTTAAGTTGTTGAAGTTTGGATCACTCACCACATTTGCCATAATACTTGAAGGTGATATTACTATTAGTCTCGCAGGCGGCCCTGCGCATCTCACAGTCGCCGGGGTAGTCGCGGGCGTCGCTGGCGCAGAGCGGCCGCGAGCCCTCGTGGTCGCCGTAGCTCGGGCAGGACGTGGGACACTCGCAGTGGTAAGACTGAGCGTCAGCCGTCGGGCGGCATTGCGCGCCCGGGCCGCACGTCACGCCGATGCAGGGGTCGACGACGTCTGAACGGAAACTCAGTTACAGTCATTGACGTACCTACAATAAACAACTAGACTCCCAATCACGCTCAAATAATGTCGGAAGCAAAAATCTGCAAACGTGTCAACTGTGCAGAGTTTTGGTTCAGTTGTCTTACGACGCGCTACTTCTAACGGTCGTGGACGTTTTTTGAGGAATTTTGCTAAACGATGGGGAGTCTAGTTTTTTATTGTAGGTACGTCAATGGTTACAGTAACACACATAAATTACGCCTGTTTCCCAGATTGGTGTAGTCAGAGTACATGAAACGCTACTTAGACAGATCCATGACTTTCACGTTTCGTAGCCTCTTCAAGCATATTATATAATGGTTTTGAGTTCAAAGGTTGCTTAAGGTGCGTTTAGATTAGGCTGTCGCGATCTGTTGTGTTGT
>BHDV01007970.1:72151-90389 GCA_005406045.1 Adoxophyes honmai | reverse complement strand
ACGTTTTAATTTTTTGCCTATGTTACAGGCCCCACCCTGTATGTTCCACGTAGACGTAGATATATTTATCTATGTAGGTACGAGTTCACAAAGGATTGTTACGAAACATTAACAAAAAGATACAATAAAACCCAACCTCTTCAGCTTTTAACGTCTTTTTAACATTTTTATCCTTAGAGATAATCTAACATTATCCTCAATTGATATCGGGGCTCTACCTGAAATTACAGGAAAAAAATGCTATTTGTAACGGATAGCTTTCAGGGTATTTTCTTTTTCGTAAAAAAGGGTCGAATTGAGATTTCCGGATTGTTTAAATTCTTTCCAAATAAACCTTTTAATTACGTATTTATTTTATTTATCTCTAAGTGCTAATTAAGCTAATTTAGTAAGAGGAATAATTTGGTGACCTTTTCTCTGCGTAGGTAGAGACGATTCTTCAGTACTAGTTGGAACTGTGGGGGTAGTTTTGTTGTGAATGCGAAGAGTGGATATGAAAAGGTGGTTTTGTAAGCTATTGATACCTACCATAATAATATTTTTTGAAGCTATAGTATATTCATCATAATGTATGTAATCGTTGGTAATGGTAATCTAAAAATATACCCGACTTACCTTAGTGTAAAGTCATGGGATTTCATACCAACTAACTGATTTTATTGATAACTTTAACAATCGAACATAAGAATAATAATTTTGTAATATAGTTAAGGATTGAGAGTAGAGGTTTAAATATTAAACTTGGCCATACTCGCCTCGTTTTATTGTTAAATATCGCAAAGTATACAGCCATGGTAGGTATAGTTATTTGTTACATGATAATGGCTAACATTCATACCCAGGATGAATAAATTAATACAAAATATCTTACTTTTTTATGAGAATGGCACCGGTGCACTTGTTCGGTCAACTGCAGACATAAAGTATTATTAGGTCTCTTAAAAAAAAGGTCCCGAGACCCTGCTTTGTTCTCTCGTGGACATATTTATGAAAAGTTAATGTAGCTATCCTATCATCAATAAATATCATTCTACACTTGACTGTACCTTCTATTTTGAGGATGTGGATGAAAGTCTTCCCGCCTACATCACAACACGGGGTCGTTAGACAAGCCTTACAAAAAAACATTCTAATTACTTATCACTAAGTAAAGTACCTTCGAAAATACTCGTTAAAACCTTTTAGACGCGAAGTTAATTAGCGGCTATTTGTATTTGTTTTCTAATTTCTATGCGTCCCCTCTGTAAAAAGAAACTGACAAAAGCCTTGGGGATATCATTAAGGGTGGGTATTGATAGAGAAAAACTGTCAGAGCCCAGTACCTACTTCTCAGGTGTCACCTACTCATATATCTACATGTTATTTAGTTTACTTCAGCTTGAATACATCCCAAGGCTGGGCACAGGCCTCCTCTCACTATGTGATTGTGATTAGGAGCTTCATACACAATATCGAATTAGGTAGGTATATAGATTCAGGTAAAGATAAAGAAAACACAAATAAACCTGAGTGAAAACGGACGGTCATTCTTCGTCTCACAGAACTTCATGCACTCTACATAGGTATAATCGAAAATATCGACAATTACCTAATCATCAAGCCACGCTTTGGCCGAAAATGTCCCGTTATTGTGCCGAGTATTTGGCGCGCACCTCTGCTGGCGGCGGCCCGTTGGTAAAAGAACATTCCACTGGTAGACATTTTTCGCCAACTTTTTTGTTTCTAAGATACGCTGTGTTCTGTTCGCATTCCTATACTTACTTAAAAATAAATGAAGTCACTTATTGTGCCACCACATGGATTTAGATAATATATCACGTAGAGCAAGTTAAAAAAATGTTTTAAAGGGAAACTGGCTACGGGCAAATTGAGCAAGGCGGTAAATATAAGTTTCCTAATAATAATTTTCACGGGAACGTCGCAGTGTCGCGCGGCGCGTTGGCTTTCCTCCAGCTTTATATTTAAACGGACTCGTATCAACCGAGTCTGACATTTTATGAAGTAGTCGTGTGAAATAATCCAAATCGTACCAAAAACCTAAATATATGTGTAGGTTAAATACCCATGGCGACAGAGTAGGAGTAACAAATTGCCGATACGCAAATCAGCCCTCGGAATACCCTCAATCAATAAATGAAGCGCCTTTAAGTCGCGACTGGGCGGAATTCAACCAAATTATCTACCTACGTTACGAGCATAACTCAAGTATCTATAAGTACGTCCTTAATAATAAGTAGGTTCTTACTGGTTTGCTAAGCCGATCTTAAAAAATACCGATATTTGGACTACACTAGCGCGATGAGGATAACTTGGCGTTAAAAGAAACATTCATGAGGAAAAATGTGAGTAACAAATTGTGCACTGCTTCCGGGTAACGACCACGATACTTTATTGAATTTTGCATGTATATTCCCTGAAAAAAGCACTGAACTAACCAATTATTTCCAATTATACAATAGGTGGGTAGGTTACGTCTATTATCGAATATGTTTTTCTTTCTTTGTCTAGCTTCAGCACAATTTGAACATTTATAGTATTTGCTCTTAAAACGCTGAAATCGTTGTTTAATAAACGCAACAAGTACCTACCACAATTAAATTTGGTATTAGAACCTTGGGCAGGGTTTTTACTCGCGCTCGGCGAGATCGCTTGGCCTTGCATAGTTTCTATCTGCCTACCTTAGGTACCTCGCTTCACTGCTTTATCACATTTCATATAATATTATCCGTTATAATAATTACAAAAACGATATTTCATCACAGTTTACTGGGAGAAAGTAACATCAAATTTCTACGTTTATCCAAAAATAGTTCATAGTGCATGAGCAGGTAAATATAAAAGTATGCTGATTCCATTTTCCCAAAGTAGGTGTCTAACCGACGTATTGGTAAACTCGCACGTAACATCCCGAGTCAAATTACCTTTTATTGCCAGTGCTAGATAGAGCCAGTTATTAAGTAGCTTTGTAGGGAAATAAACGTTCTGATGTCGGCTATTCGTGTTAAATGTATTGTCTACTTTTCCATACCTAGGTTTCATTTTTAGATTTTCTTTTCACATCTTTTAAAGTACACAACAGTTTGAATGCAGTTTTCTAATTAATGGATAAGTAAGTCATTGCTAGAATGTTAATGCTTATAAGACGTTCTAAATATAAATATAATACCTACATGAGTTGCTAGTTGTAATATTACTTACAACTCATCAACGGAACCAACTTTACTTTCGATAAGATGATTAAATATATATCTCTCTATGATATATGTACATTTTTTCATTAGCCTGTTATGTATCTGTTATGTTATGCCTGTATCCCACAGCTGGGCAAAGGCCTCATAACCCCCACAACTCGCGGTCTTGGCTCCCTATGTATAAAATATATAAAATTCTATCCTACCAAGAAGTGACCGAGCTTGCACTAAAGTGAATGGAATGCAGAAAATTGCGTCACTGTCCAGTCATAGGTACAATATAACTCTTTACTAGGTATAATTATTAAGATGCTTAAGTGGGTGGGTACATGCCTACACAATATGTCAAGTCTTTTGTCCGTCGCATCTTGACATCATAGATCGGCTTTCTAGGTCCATTAAGTATAAAAATAGGTATAAATATAGAAATAAGTACAATAGAATCACGGTCACACTCAGCGGCCGACAAAGGTGAAACCATGGTCAGTGTTAGCCAACAGCCTATTGTTTTCATAAGACTGTACCTACCTTGTTTGTTTGCTCAGATTTAATAGATAGCTCTATTAATAGAAGAAATGGTGTAAGTAATTCTTTGCTTTGCTTGCTATTGACCAAAGTATAGGCTAGAGATATAATTCCACTTTTACAAATCTACATACATCCGTACCAATATATACTTAAATGTGAAAGTGTGTTTGTTTGTTTGTTTGTCCGTCTTTCATGGCTAAACGGAGCGATGGATTGACGTGATTTTTTAGGTAGAGATAGTTTAGGGTTTAGGGCATGGAGAGTGACATAGGCTACATTTTGTCTCTTCAAACCCCCCATTTCCCTATAGTGAGGAGTGGAGGTTTTCAATGTAGAAAGCTATAAAATTGGTATGTGTGCTATCTCTTCTGTGATACCCCGAATTTAACGCGAGCGGAGCCGCGGGTAATAGCTAGTGCATACATAGTCTCACGCCTATATTCCCAAGAGGGGTAGGCAAGACAGAGCACATGAATTCAAAAATCCATTGTTTATAATTACAAATCTGACATTAATAATTATAAAACACTTGTTATTCACAAACGTAACAAGACAAACTCGTCATCTCAGCTATATGACAGCAAATTTTGACACTTCGCCGTTGCGGTACTTTACGGTCGACTCGGATTAATAATAACAAAAAATAATTTAATTTCTTCCACCATGCGAAGATACTGATTTTTTAGTAGCCACTATTGTGCTACAATGTTATTTCAATTTTATACGAAAATAATAGTCCTTGCGTTATACTGATCTATGTAGAGCTATAATGTTGCAAAGTATCTTTAAGATGAAAGAGTAGATAATCCCTCCATTTACAAATAGGTACCTACTAAGTTTTGAGTCGGATTTTATCCGGTTATGGATATTATTTATAACGCTTTTACGGACGAGTGAACGCATCGGGCCGGCGTCCAGGTTCAATTTCAATGCTTCCGAACTGACGTACACTAAAATTTCCGATTAATTTCGATGTTACCGGAAATGTATGAAATTAAGGAATTGTATACAAATCCTAGGAAAAGTGTACAATTCCGATACTATTTAGGAAATGTATAAAATATTGTTTGAAAAACTATTTAATGCACAGATATCCCAGGAAATGTATAAATTTCCTCGGAATTGTATACAATTCCAATATCGTACTAGGAAATGTATAAACTTTTTTTTTAGGTTGGGAAATGCATTTACGTACTGTCCCTGAGTCGTTTCCGCATCGTGGCGACAACTCAGGAGGTATGTGGGACTCGCCCCCCCCAGAGTGGGGAGGAATACCCACATACCCGCTAAAACCCAACCGCCCTCGTTGCCGTTAATGCGGGTGTCCCAGGGATATGCGGGTGTCCCAGGGAAATGTGTGTGTCCCAGGGATGGAAATGAATAAATCTAACCTAACCTAACCTAAATTAAATCGCTGTTTCATAAGCGCGATGCGTGATTCAGCAACCATTTTTGAACATTTCCGATTACGATTTAGGAAATGTATAAATTTCCTAGGAAATGTGTAATGTGTAATTTATTTCACACATTTCCATGCGATTTTAGGAATTACATACATTTCCTAGGAATTGTATACAATGACGGATTACACACATTTCCGTTAACATCGATAAATAAACGACTTCATTTTAAGTCTATAATAATAATCCAGCCTTATTAGTCCCACTGATGAGCTCAGGCCTCCTCTTAGTAAGAGAGTTCTAGGGCTATCTCTCCCACATGGGCACAATGCCGACTGAGGACTTCACACACAACATTGAGTTACTTCGGCGCTGTGTGCAGGTTTCCTCACGATGTTTTACTTTGCCGAATAGCACATGGTAAATATCAGATATGATTTTGCACATGAATATCGAAAAATTTAGAGGTGCGAGCTTGGGATATAATAGTGACAGGCTAGCAACCTGTCACTATTATATCTGCCAACTCAAAACCTAAAAAGATTGCTAGATGTGGCCACGAAGCGTGAAATACTCATGGTTTTGTCTATGGTAGCGTTTCGTGTATATTTGTACATTTTCATTCGCGAGTTAACAAGGACTCTACTAGGGTTTGACTTGAGCACTCTATGTCCAAGCAATATGAGTTCTATGGTGATTTTTCTACATTAAAATTTAAACCTTGTCTATATGGCATAGAGTGCCCATGCCATATACATGGCACTAGCACAGCGTCGACCACTCAGACTTTAACCTTATGTACTAGAAATTTTACCTAGTAGTGTCTTCAGCCGGCTGGCACAGCAAGGCAAGAGATGGACTATACCTATCACTGTCTGACTAGAGACGTCAGAAAGTGACAGGTGTGGTCTAACCATCGCGCATGTAGCTGTGCTATGGTATCGACACTATCCACTCATTTGATCGATAGCTGAAATTGCCGATCCGAATATCAGATTCGTACAACCCAATCAGAATCAGAGCATCAGAATCGGTTAACCCAAAGAGTCACCACGATGAATCACATATACCAGTACGTCTAGTATGTTCATTTCGATAGTGCAGTCGTTAACGAATTCGTTTGCGAGTTGTCGCGGAATGTATGGAGACTTGTCGACCGTGGCAGTTGTGCAAACGTTCCGCTGGAGGCGTGTCTCGCTTTCCATACAATTTTGCGATAACTCGCAAACGAATTCGTTTACGACTGCACTATCGAAATGAACATGCTAGACGTACAGGGGTGTCCAACAGGTCGATCGCGATTGACCGGTCGATCGCAACTGTTGGTCCAGTCGATCGTGGCAAGGCATGTAGACCAAACGACGCAACATAATCGCCACCTGCTTTCAATAAGTTTGTAATTTACCAATTTTAACCAATCTACCGATCGCACAGGGTTTCGTTGGGAGCGTTCAAGTATTACGTAACGCAATTTTTGAAGATAAATAAAAGTGACGTACACAGTTGAGGGGTTCCCCGTAAAGTCTAAAATATGAAAGGTTGCCAACTTGAGAAAAATTTATTCTCTAATTTTTTACTAAAAAACAATGTTACGTAACGCGTTGTTTGGACCCCCTCCCGCCATAGTAACGCATCGTAACGTTTCACGAGACCCCCCCTCCCCCAAATTGCGTTACGTAATACTTGACGCCCCCTTAGTAAACAGGAGATCTTGGATCCTATCAAGTTGGCCACCCCTGACATATACCTACACATCACGAATGTATTCCCAAGGAGGGTAGGCAGCGCACCCAAAACGCTTCTAGCATATTTTTAGGATAAAAGTTAAGAGGCACTCACTATAGTGACAAACGTTGTGTAGTGTATTGGCACATGCAGTTATTGTAATGCTCAGCTGTTTTAGAGTTATTTTGTTTCTCTCTTCCGATATGACTACGGCAGCCAAGTTAAAACGTATCTCTTAAAAAAATCCAGATTAATTAATTCTGAGTTTAACTTGAGATATACAGGTTGCTAGCCTAACGCCTAAAACGTACCTCAACCTATATCCTTAGTTGCCTTTTACGACGTCCACGGAAAAAATGGAGAGATAACAGGTATGGCATCGGCAAGATTTCTCCTGTATTTAACTGCGGTAAAACATAAGTATGGTTTAACTGTGATGCAGAGCTGTACCTAAAACAGGCCAAGGCCATTGCGACGATAAGCGGCGAAGCACTTATCGCTAACAAGCTATTGCGACTAATTCATCTAAATTACACACTAGCCGCTAGCCCCTCGGTACAATAAGTGTCGCTATCACTGCGCCTCTGACAATAAATGGCACGCAAGTTTTTAACATACATACTTACATACTCTCACGCCTGTATTCCTAAGAAGGGTAGGCTGAGCACATGAATTCAAAAATCCAGTGCCACGCTTAGTAATTTCAGGGTAGATGGTTGAATGTGATATTGCAGTGACAGGTTGCTAGCCCATCGCACACAATTCACTAACCCAGGGGTTCCCAAACTGTGCGCCGCGGCGCCCTGGGGCGCCGCAGATGGTATTGAGGGGCGCCGCGAAACCATTTTCATATTTTTACACATACATATTTTCATTTTTATTCCTCTCAACCTAAATACTACCAATATCTGAGCCTATTTGTTCTGTATCTTTTTCAAATAGTTACACTGCCGTGACAGAATTCTAAACATGTGGGTGCGCCGGGAGCTGAAAAAGATTGGGAACCCCTGCACTAACCCTTTCCCAGAGTCGACTCTTACGACACCCACGGGAAGAAACGGAGAGGTGCTATTCTAACCCGGCACCACACGGGGCAAGTTTTTGAACGCGTGCAAAATACGACAGTATATCCGTTCCCTGAGATTAGTACCTCTTTAGTCCTTATGTGGATGTTGTAAGAGGCGATTAAGCAACCTGTCATTATTCTACCTCTTCCATCTTTGCAAACCTTAAACTATGCTAAAAGTGGCTGCGAAGCGTGATATAAGTAGTTATCATGGTTTTGTCTTTGTCATATTTCGTGTGATCAGCCTACCCCATTTGGGAACACAGGTGTGATTTTATGTATGTATGTATAATTTTTTGGAATGTGAATATTAATAAGTGTAGCTCCATTTACCTTAAAATATATCGTAGCGGTAGGCTTTAAAAACCTCCTCAAACATTGACCATCCCTACTATCTACATTGTTTAATCCAACTACCCTCGCAATACCCATTCACGGTATCTGAGCTTCTAGTGTAGTCAAAATGGTCACGGATTCGATAAAGATTTCGTTTGCGAATTAAGGCGAAATTGTATGGAAACTGAGGCAGCCTCCAAGCAGATCGTTTGCACAACTGCCGCGGTCGACACGTCTTCATACAATTTCGCGATAATTCGCAAACGAAATAGCTATCGAATCCATGACCGTTTTGGTTACACTAGACGCTCGGATTACGAACCTCTAGCATAACTAATTAGTAGAACAATTCAGCGCGGAAATGCACTCAGCACTGCCTATTGCCTATTGGTAGATGCTTTACCGCAGGGGCTGATTTAGTAGGCTTTGAATAGATTCGGATTTGTATTAATTAGTTTTTACTAATTGGAGTATTTATTATTCTTAACCTATTTCCGCAGTAGCCTGTTAAGACATCCATGGAAGAAAAAGAGAGGTGTTGAAAAGACGTGTACAGAATTAAGTTAACTGTCCCTTACAAAACAAAGATTAATAAAATATACCAATTTTATAGTGAGATGCGAAAAATTAGGCTCAATGCTACCATAGATTTTCTTTTTAGACATTATAGGGCTACAATTTTTACCTCTGAGAAAAGTTTCTGTATGTTATCGGGTTAAGTTAAAACACCTTTTTTCGAGGGTCGGTAAGAGGTAACTAAGGAAAAATAGGTTTAGGTTAGGTTTTAGGCAACAAGCTGGTAAAGTGTCCCTAGGTAAGTTTTAATAACTCTTTCATTTGTGTTAAAACCTAAAATTATGTTAGAAATTGTAACGAAACGTGATACAGTTAGGTTTTGTAGACACGACGTAGATCCCATTTAGGAACACAGGCGTGATAGTATGCATGTATGTATGTTACTAGGTATTTATGTTCTAACTCTGTTCTAATATTACACTGTATAGTCCATACTCTTTACTTCAGTAACATTATACATCTTCGCTTACAAACTAACCCTAGAAATCAGCCGGCTTAGCACAACCAGATACGCGAGTCAAGACGCGCGCGATATAGACTATACCCTGTCAATGTCTAACATGAAACGTCAGAAAATGACAAGTAGTCTATCCCGCGCGCGAGTCGACTCAAGCGTGTTGTCATAATATTTAGTGTGGGGTGTTACGTAAAATAAGAACGGTGTAGATTGGTCAATAATTTTGCATAGTTTTCAGGTGGATCGGAGCAAATGAAACTTTGGAAACCACTGTTCTAAACATATTTTTACTCGCGCTGAATATTTTACCTCAACTCTACTTTCACCCCTGCTTTAAATAATAACATTTTCATCGATTCTAAAAGGCGACACCTGTTGAATAATTTTGCAGGATTATACAGTTGCAGCCATGCCATTAGAAAAGCAAATTGAATGTCCCAGATCGTCTCACATAACAAGTCAAAAGGGATGTTAAGTCAGCTCTACACTATATTTTATAGTCTTCGCACCTGAGTGTTTATTCTAAACGAGACAACGACGTACACTTGATAATAATCTTGATTGATAATCTTGTTTTCTACTGGTATATACGTATTGTCATAAGAATACGCTCTTGGTGCTTGCTGTTACTTGTACGCTTTGTACAGTCATGAATACATTTAGAATCATTATACTCGTATGGTTTCAGAACAATTTAACCATGAATGAAAAAGAACGCCGAATGAAGAAGAAAGAAGTGAGTGTATCACTGGGACAGCAACGAATTGACACTGCCTTACAGACTGTCCTATCAGCTGTGCAGAGCATCTAGTGTATAATGAAGCCAATTTCGTTTGCGTATTAATGCGAAGAATTATTGTATGGAAACTGTCGACCGCGGCAGTTGTGCAAACGTCCCGCTTGGAGGCGCTGTCTCAGTTTCCATAATATATGATTCTTCAATTCTTGGCGTCAATTCGCAAACGCAATTTTTATTGTTTTATGGCCGTTTTAATCACACTAAGTAGGTACTTACTAAAAATATGGAAGTCGTGCATCAAGACGTGTTTGCCTGTAGCTTACGCGCAATTCTTGGGATGCAAAACAATCGTTCCCAGTAGGAAACTGATATCACTGCTTAGGTCCAACGCTGACGACAGACTATCCGCGACGGACTTTTTAGTCTGTCAAAATAGAACCCATCGAATTTTATGCAGTAACGCACACGACGCGCAAAAAGTCCGGCCCACAAAGCATTCAATCCATGCAGACTTTTTGTGCGCCGCAGACTCGATCACACAAAAAATCTGTCGTCTGTGCTGCACCTTAGTCTACCTATAAGACCTTCCGCACATGGTGCTACTCAAGAAGAACTAGTGACAAACTGAAATTAGTAGGTAACCAAAGAGTTGGTTGAGCGTCACCAGCGACTGTCACCAACTAGATATGGGGCGTGCCGGTACTGGTAACCCGAGCTACTGTGTTTTTGTTGCCAATTTAGCGACTTTTGCTTAAGTCTTTGGGGCTAGCGATGTATTGATAAGTGATTATTAGATAATGTACTTTTAACTAAATAGTTTTAAGGACAAATTTTTGTTTTAGTCTCTAAGACGTGAGCAAAAGTCGTCAATTCTACGACATTTTTGCGTTCAAGTCGCTAAATTGACAACATTAAGGGAAACTGAGTTTAGTTCCGTCGTGTTTGAGTATAGTATGCGAGGTACAGTTACTATCTAATTTATACAGAAAGTGTCCGTGAATATTTTAACTTTAACCAGTGGTCGGCCATTTACGTCGGAAAACCCCTGTAAAATATTTCCAGAAAATTTTCATTATCGACCTTGTGGGAGACAAATGTTTCATTTTTATCGTTTTTCAGATCATTGCACCCTGTGTTTTACCTATTTTACGTCCCGTGCGCAAGTGCCGTCAGTCAACTTTCGTCTCGTCGTAGTTAGTAGATTTCCGTATATTTTTTTACAAGGAAATTCTGGGAAAACCTTTTACCCGACCACTGGTTAAAATAATTACGGCCAATTTCCGGCCACCCTGTATATTGTAATTACCTAATTACTAATCAGTTCCGTCACTCTTGAGTATCTCCACGCTCCCTGTCTGAAGTGTAGCCCCACCATTATTTACACTGTATTCTGCTTGCGTGCGATGCTTACTTTACGAACATGCACTAGTTATCATTCTAGAACTCCGATGACTGCAAAAACATCAAATGCACTCGCCGCAAACCCTATGGCACACGTACTAGATTCAAAATATCCCGGCTCGACTTCATAGCAACAGTGTAGCATTCGTAATTTGAGCTTATAGTGCGTCGTTGGCTGAAGACTAAATTGAATCTGATTGAAATGCTCCAGATTTATGCGGTACATCCACATTACGAGGCTGGACGACAACCTGTCACTAAGCCGAACACTCCCATTGTCGACAGGGGTCTCATATGCTGTAAATGTGCAGATTTATGTTTTTTTTTGCACCCGTAGCTTTGTGTAGTTACAGTAGCGTGGGTGTGATGAGCCTATACCAAGACAAAATGTATGAAATGAACAGGATTATTTTTATGGTTGGTAAGGGTGAGAAGATAGCACATTGTTCAAAATGGTAAAATTAAACCCTTACAGCGAGACTAAGTCCGTCCATCCGATAGTTTTATATGAAGTTTAACAGTTTTGTGAACAAACAGTTAAAATATAGGTACTTAAGTGTACTTCAAGATATAAGTTTTGAGAAAAAAACTGATAATCTAGAGTGCGCGAGTTCGATTCATTTATCAGCCAGTTTTTTTAGCTTCCAGCAAGTATAAAATTAGGATATAGTCTCCACCACATAGACAGTAGTTTTTGTCGCAGAAATATAAGGGCACATACTTACATGTCAATGCGTGCAAGCGGTGGAAAAATCATTATAAACGGTGCTGTTTATAAAATCGTGTCGCTAAATTAAATCATGGCGCGCGCTTAAGCTTACGATATTCCGAAGATCTGCCGCTGTGGAAATTCAACTTATTTAGCTGTAGTTTATAAACAGAAATTCTTACCTATGGATGCCGCAACTAAATACATTCAGCAAACCTGCCGATTACAAATACTTAAGCGACGTGGTTGTCGTTTCACAAGTCCGCCAGTTTTCTTTTTACGAAATACCCGAGTTGAGCAGGTGAATTTTGCTAGCATAATGTTGGTTTCTAGTTCTACTCAGTGATTAGATTAATTGTCTATATTTGAAATTAAAATAATCTAATTAAGAAAGTACATACACACTTTTGAAATAAACTTTAGCTCACTTTTGAACAACGTATAAAAGTCATTAGGTTATACGATAACTACGATCCACAGAGTAGACAGCCTTTTATCATCGTATTGGGGCTAACTTAGTCACAATAGCTCACGATGTCCTAAAGGCCAGTATTATTTCTGTGGAAGCACAAAAAGCTTTTAATCTTTTTATTATTGTATGGAATCCGCTTGAATAAATACAATGGCATAACGGGAGTGGTTCAGAGTAGGCGTGCGAGGGCTAGGTCGGCTCGGGTGCCGAACGAGGAACTGGGTCAAGATGATTTTAGAATCAATACTCGGCGTGCTCAGGCCGAGCCGCGGCGCCTCGCGAGGACGCGCCGGGGCTGCTGCCGCGGCCTGCTGCATACGTTTACCTATGTATACAGGAGTAAGTACTCGAAGTAAAGGCGACGCGATTTCTTTACAGATTCACAAGTGTGCGAAAGCCACCAATCCGTTGGTAATTTAAATGCAATTGTTTAAACTCATCGCCTACCTGTTATGTGCGTTTTTTGCTGTCGAATTGAAGTTAAATCCGAAAGTACTTACTCGTAGTACGTAACTGAAAACAAACTTGTTAGGTACCTATTTACTTACTAAAATGGTACTCTAAAAACTATTTAGAAAAGTCTAGTAACAATAGAGGAGGATCAATTTTTTTGCAAATGCAAATATTTACCGCCACCTATTGGTCGGTAGAAGAAGTAAATTAATTCAACGAATTTTAAACGAGATGATATTTTTTTATAAAATATGGTAGACATATCCGTGATTCTTAGTTATCTACCAAATAAAAAAATCATGTAGAACTAAGAACCTAAGTAGGTACCTACGTTACCTAAATCCCTGAAGTTGATAACGTCTCATTCATGTAAGGAACATAAAAGATAAAATTGTACTTACCTTTAGTGATTTACTTTTATGATATCGTTATTGCTGGAACATTTTATCATATTACTTAAATATAGTTGACAATGCCTCGCTGAAAGCCTTATAACGTCGCCATCGCGCGACACGGTTAGGAATAACGCTACCTTTGTCTACTAATTGGCGAATCTCTTTGATGCTGTATTCTTTACGTAAACTACCTTTGTAGTTAATGGGATCTTAACCTATTTATAAACACGTTCGTCTTTCTATTGTCACGGAGATACGCACATTTTCTTTATCTAACGAATCACCGTAAAATGGCAACTTACTTTTGCGGAAAATTTGTAAAATGTTGAAAATACCTACACAAGAAAGATTAGGAACTGAAACCTGACAAATGAAAAGTTTTGATCCTTACACAACATTGTTAGAAGTTTCCTAAAGTTTCTTCGGTGAGTAAAAAATCCACAATTTATGAAAATTTCCTTTGGTTCTGATGAAACAAGCGATGACTTTGCTCTTTCCTGAAATAAAATAAATCTTAGGCCTTAGAGATTTTCATCCGGGCTGCAAGTAAAAGATGTCTTATATCCGTATTACATATGTTAGTAGATATCTAAAGACAAGGGAAATTTTGAATCAACAAACTGCTGGATAATAAAAATTCTGAAAATTGTAATACAGCGTTGAAAATGGTAGAGCGGAATTTTATAATTATTTAAGTAGCGTAATGGGCACTCAAGTAACCACTCACGAGTAGGTGCTTACTGAGCCCACTAACAGGTGTTCGTAGTCAAGGTCTCGCTGAGTTAGAAATCATCGATACTCGAAAGTTTTTTAAACACAATCGCGTACTCACTTCGCAGTCAGCGTCTTCAAACGCTTGAAAAGATTTGATTACATTGAGTTCCGTTCGGCGCTAACAAAGGAAACAAAGTTTCATTAGTCAAACGGCTAAGCACAGAGTACCTTCGATAGGTAAGCATATAGGTAGCGCACGCAGGCGGGCCGCGATATCGCAGCTTGAGGTGGAATGTGCGTAGCCTTAGGCTTGGCCTTCTGACATCATGTGTATTACGTCATGCATTGAACACCACACATCCTCCATAAGCGGCGTATAATTAAACACAGGGTTACACATATAATAAATTATGGAGACCATGCCGCTCGTTACACGAAGGTCTTTGTGTCGGCTTGTCGCTTAGAATTCGGAACTTCCCGTCCTATTTAGCTCTATTTAATGGGAAGGCCGGGAAGGGTGGCGGCGCGGTGCGACGGACGCGGCCGCTGCTGTTCCGTGTTCAATGTGGGTAAATAATTAAGCCCTTTATACACCACGGGATTATAAAATAAGATGACACGTTCGCAATTTCGGTTTCAATGGTTTAATTTAGATTTGCAAACCTTTGAATTTGCGAACGCAACAAATGATGCACAAGATACTTATGTACAATAATACTTCAGTAATTATACGAACTTCTCAAAAATATGTTCCACGACCTTATTACGCGGAAGGTACTTATTTTAGTAACTTTGACGAGATAAGTATACCTACATATTGACTTTACTTATTCATAGGGTAGCTAGGGATTGTACCTATCTATGGAGGACATGGTTTGTTCTAGATTTTAAAGCCGTTCTGATGAATTACAAATTATGCCTATCTATTATTTTACATGGGCATTAAGGAAATTTTGTTTAAAAAAACAAAGAAAAGGTAAAAACTGAGCACAATTTTCGTGAAGATTTTTAGACAGACTTTGTAGTAATAAGTAGAGCTACATACATAAGTACGAGGATTTTCGTCATTATACCTACCTATTATATTTTCCACGAGAGTAAATATACAGATTTTGCAGTTTCATAATGTTAAATAATTTAAACTTAACAAGTCTCTTTGTTCTCATAAAAAATGCAAAAAATCAAGTAGGTACGTAACTAGGTAGCCGATCGTGAAAATATTCATATTTACAGTGTTAGAGAAATTATATTATTAATTTTTTTTTCTTGTCAGAGAAGATTGATCATCGCATCATCTTTTTTTCATCGTCTCGAAGTTTAATCAACATAATTGGCACCCTAAAAATATCAAAGAGTTTTAGTCTTCGGGAAATTAATCCATTTTCTTGCGATGGCTATCAATTAAACATTGTCTGGCTAAAATATAGGTATGGATAGGATAGTGACAACCAAATAAACATTTTCAAACTTGCTAATATGTATGGTACCTGACATGTGTACCTACTTACTTATGGGTTCCAGTGAAGTAGATATAGATACATAGTGCATATGCAATTTCACCCGCGAAGGAAAGAACGGAGACAGTGAATGCGAAAGGGGCGACCGTTGTTTCTTTGTCTGTGACCAGGAATACCTGTTCCAGTTTATTTAAAAAGGGATAACGGATAATTGGCACAATGTATGCAATTCTTCGTATTCTTAATTCACCTTTGAATTACCGTGCAGTAAGTCTATGTAATTAAACAGTCTAGTCGGGTGACAGCGCCGCGTGGGCCCACTAAAAGGCATTGGAACTCTCCGAAAGTCGTCGACGAAGGTTATTTCATCGCCATGGTAACCCTCTATAGAAGCCAATATCGATCACCAGTACAGTACGATGGACATGGACTGCCACCACAAGACACGGGCTTAGAGGCTGCACTACAAACGGATTTTAGTGCTTAATTATTTGTTTGTTGTTTTAAGTTTTAGCCCTAGAAAACGTCATTAGAAATGACGGATCTTGTATATGTTAGATTTAACCAAACATATATACCTATTATGACGTATCACACTTACCTGCTTTTTTGATATGAAAAATAAGGCATAATTTTAATGTCATGTTATTTGTCTGCATATTGAGTGCATGCTTGGTCCATTTAACCAAACAAGAATAAAATAAGTCACTCCTACCCACTTTTATCGTATGAAAAATTGATTTACTCGCGGCACAGGTCACAGAATAGATAATAGTACAAGTAGCAGCGTGTAGAGTGGCTTATTGTAAGACAAAATTTTGTTCTCGTTTGGTTTAATGTCCCTTAAATATACTTACTAAACCTATTAATTACACACATACCTACATTACGCCAGTTTTCCCAAATGGTGTAGAACACACAGAACGCTGCATAGACAAATCCATGATCCATAACTCCTTCACGTTTCGTAAAAACTACCTGCTGGCATATTTTTTAGGCTTCAAGTCAGAGAAACTATAGTTACAGGTTGCTAGCTTTTCGCCTAAAATGTACCTACCTTAACCCTTAACCTATATCCGTAGTCGCATCGTACGACATCCACGGAAGAAATGAAGAGGTGTTATTCTAAATCCGACACCACACGAACACGGTACATATTAATTAACAAATTTAATAAAGTCGTTAAAAGTTACCTAGACTTAATAATTACATATTAATTACAAATTTAATAAGTCTCGGTCTTTACTCGCAAGTAAATAATTTTCATATTTAATGCATTTTTTCTCGATTGGCCGTATTATTTCGATCCTTGTGCTAGATAGGTTCAGTAGCAGTCTCCGAGGGACAATTTTCAATTAAGAGCGTGCAAACAAAGTTCGGTGATTTTGATGTTTTTCAAATGCTTTAGAAAGCTATAAATCCTTAAGTTTTTAAAGAAAAACTACTGTAACATATAAATAAACTCTTTTTCTAGGGATTAACGGAAAGAAATATTTTATTAGCAACACAGATTTCTTTTACTTAGCCAATTTGTTGAAGGGTTTTCACAAAAATACGCGTCAGAGCTGTCTTTCACTTGAAAATTTTCCATTAAAATTTACCATAAACGATATAAACTTGTTATTATCTGATAGACAATATAGTCTACTGGGGATTAACGGATTAACATGAATCAAATTATTGGTTTTTATTATTCAAATATCATTTTACATAATTTGAAAGTTGAACCATTACTTTATTTTTTTTCTCATTGATTTTAATGTAATTACAAATGAAACAATTTTATTGTAAATTTACAGAATATGTTTAGTCTAACCATATTTTTTTCATGGCTAAATATGAGTTAATTTACATTTCACGATTTTTTAAACATTGGTCCAAAACCACTAAGGTCAGGTGGGGGGAAGAGAAACGCAGAGATAAGAGGGCTCTACAGACCATAATCACTCATAACTCTACGAGTTATGGTCTGTGGTGCCTCTTACCCCTGCCCTGCCCCTGAATTTCTCTTCCCCCACCTGATCTTATATTACGTACGTAAAAAATAAGGGCTGGTCCTAATATCTAATCTTTCGATATTTTAGATAACTATTAGATAGACGAAATAGCCAGATAGCGTATGGTTTTATGCCATTTCCCTACTTCTAGTAAGCTAAACCGTCGTTGGGGCTTGCTGTAAGTAAAAACTTAAGTAGGTACTTACTACCTACCTACTATTTAGCCGTCGTATTTTTCGTCGCCTTACTCGTTTAGGTACTATACGAGTACCTTTATACCTACTACAGGAATGAATCACATAATAAAACTTCTGATTATGAAATTCGTATGCAAATGTTTTTGCATTTTCTGTAATTTAGGCTGGTGAGCCTGGTGATTACATTTCAAACATTTAGTTCTTACTTCTTACCTAAATGTAATCACTGGCTACGATTTACGAATTGGATACTAATTTCTGTACTTATAGTCTGAGATCGAATTAGAGATCAAAAATGTTTAAAGTGTTTAAACAAACAACTGTCAATATCTAAGTGACATTCAGATGTAGTCAACCTTTTTTGTTACTAATTGATATAATTGTACTAATTGTATTAATTTTTTAACTACTTTTAGTTTATTGAT
>BHDV01007970.1:29428-67317 GCA_005406045.1 Adoxophyes honmai | reverse complement strand
CTCATAGCCTGTCGCCTAAAATTTACTTTAACCTAGGTCCTTAGTCGCCTCTTGCGATATCCACGGAAGAAATGGAGAGTATTTATATGTGTATTCGCTGATTACTCGAAGACGCTTGGACCGATTTGGAAAATTCTTTTTTTGTCTGAAAGGGTATAGTTTCCAGGTAGTCCGATTGTCAGCATATTTTGACCTGATGATGGAATATGAGGGAAATCGAGGGCAACCCCCAAATTTTATAGGCACAGGATTACCTGTGTGTAAAAACATTAGTTTTTAGTACAGTTTTCAAAACTACAATTATTACGACTGATAAATTATAGTTTCAGTAATTAGCCAGGCCTGCTGCTTCTCAAGCGTTGCATTTCTGCTAATGCTCGTTCATCGTGGGGTTTACTTAACAGTTTAGAGGGTTCTAAATCTGATAGATCCTCCTAAAGCCTTGAATCTGCTGAGAGCTACCTATACGTATATACCTACTTGACCTTTAGTAAATACGTACATAAACAGAAGTTTCCTTTCAGGATAAAGCTAATTTGAAGTCGGTTTTTTTTGTTTAAAATTATAATTAGAGGTTTTGATCGGAGGTCGCTGGCGACTTTTATTAAGCTTTTGTTCATCAACATCATTTAAGACGTCCACGGCTGAACATAGCCCCCTTTCAACTTCCATGTTGGAAGCGACCTGCATCCAGCGTCTTCCGGCAACCTTTATAAAGTCGTTTGTCCATCTTGTAGGTGGACGTCCTACGCTCCGCTTGGTGGTCCGAGGTCTCCACTCGAGCGCTTTTCGACCCCATCAGCCATCTGTTGTGCGTGCAATGTGGCCTGCCCATTGCTACTTCAACTTGCTAATGACGCTTGTTAATGAAGTAATAGGCATGTTTTCAAAATACAAGTAAAGTACTTTTAAAAAAATTGTTAAAAATAGTAGTAAAAAAAACACAAAGTGATACAAGTATTGTTTTTATTATTATTCCAATAAGTCCATGGAAATTCATACTGTTGGAACGACACTTTTAAATAATTTACATTAGCTCCATTTGTAATAATATAATATTATTTTAGCCAGCGTTAGCTTAGAAAATGCACCTTATAGGTCAGTTAACTAAAGCTGGCGCGTTCACAGTACTCACACTTGAGCAATTTCGCTAAACAGTACCTATGTTTAAAATTAATAATTTTGATCAAATCGGTCAGACTTTTCATGATACGTATGCAGTGCAAAGTCACGCCGCGTGCTAATTCACAGACACTACACAAACGTAATGCGTACGTCTGTTTTACGTGCCAGCTTTAGTTAGCTGACCAGTACCCCTCTGCCATCCCTACTCATCCCAACAACCCTCGCAATCCTTACGCACCCCGTTTTACGACACTAAACCGTGGGCATGTCAGGGTCTTTATGTAGCTACATTATGATTAGCTTACCTACTAAAAGTACCTTGCCTTGACATAAAACTAGCCAACGGACAGATCGATATCACGAATTACGCTCACTGCAGTGTCTTGAGTATCGTTCACATACGCCATTACTCCATCTCACCTCTCTGCATATACCTGAGATACTTGCGTGGATTAAACGAGTAATATTGGATCCAAGAACTCATATTACAGTAAAGTGTTTTTCTTAGTCGAAACTAAAAAGGTAGAGTATCAATTTTTACGAGAAATTTGTTCCTAAAATTTCTCATTGCTGCCTAATGTGATGGCAGATAGACGGACAGACAGCGAAGTTTTAGCAATAGACTTCCATTTTTACCATATGGTTACGGAATCCTAAAAGGAACGTGATTATTTGCATGATAGAGCTTTAAAGATTTTTTATAGCATTCTCAACAAGATATGCCTTTTAGGATACCGTAATCATAGGGTAAAAACGGAAGTCTAAAACTTCTCTGTCTGTCCGTCTATCTGCCATCACATTAGGCTGTATCTCAAGAACTGCGATAGCTAGACTAGAGGCTAGAAAATAAAATTAAATAAATATAAGTGGGATGCCATATAAAAAACGGCATTATTTTGCTTATTTTAAGCTCGATATCAGTTTCTGGTAACTTCGTGCGAGACTTGTACTTGGCTGGTATTTTGTAAACGTTGCTTTATTTTCTTATTTTGAAATCATTAGGTTTGATTTTTATACATACATACAATCATGCCCGTGTTCCCAAATGCGGTAGGCACGTGACATAGACAAAATCATGATTATGACTATATCATGCTTCGGAGCCACTTCTAGCATAGTTTTAGGTTTGCAAAGATGGAAGAGGTAGAATAGTGACAGGTTGCTAGCCTGTCGCTTTTAAGACATACCTAAGCCTATTTCCTTAGTCGTCTTTTACGACATCCACGGAAGAACTGGAGAGGTGTTCTATCCCGAAACCACCCAGGAACTTAGATTTATATAATACATACTATTTTAAGTCCCATATGCGAACTGTAAGTTTCGTGCCTAACAATATGCCTCAGGGTGTAGAATAGGGTGGGTCACTGTAGTATGAGAAAAAAAAAATTGTTTTATTTTGACTTCTAATAGCAATATAAATGTGTTACATACATATTTATACTAAAATAAAAAGTTTTATTATAATCGGATATTATCTTCAGCCTCCGGATTGACCTTGAAATAAGGAAAATTACAAAGAAATGTGTTTTCTGAAACTCGATTTACCGCGATTTTTTGTTTGTTAAAGTGAGTCCCTGCGCTTCGTGTATTGTTAGAGTACGCGATCCAGCCTCTTTTCCGTACCCCTGGCTGATCAGGGTTGCCTTCTCAGCCTGGGTGTGTACAAGGTAGAGGTTTTGGTGTTGTTTGGGATCGCTACCCCTTTGTATGTTATTTATACTATGTTGAATGATGTTAAAATAATTATAAGTCGTATTTTATTGTAATGAATGGTTTACGTATAGTAAGCAATTAATAGAAAAATTCCAAATGTATGAAATTTTTCGAAACTTCAAACCTAATCCGGAGGCAGTTACACTAATCAGATTCCAGTTATATTTTACACATGATAAATTAACACTTATTAGCACCATAAAATTACTATTAAAATCCGAAATTACAAAAAAAGTTTTTTGACCCACCCTAGTGTAGAACTGTAACTTCGAATTGGTTAAAAAAAACTTCGAGAACAGTTTTAAGCGTTTATTTACAGAAATTCGATAAAGGTCAAACAATCAAAGAGAATATAATTGCATTTTGTAACTATAATAAACTTACAATATAAAGTTATGCTATGATTTTTAACGAATGTTTTATAAAGTAATCGGTAGATTTTAAATACATGTGGATCTATTTATTTCATTAGACACATTTTTCATTTCATTAGGAAAAAAGTTAAAAAGCGACATTGAAGGTAGGTTATAAATATTTGGTTCTGTTAAATCAAAATTAAAGTAAAGTAACAAAAAGTTACGAATCGAAGATCTACAGCGGAGAGCTCAAATAATCAAGAACAAGTAAATTAAAAGATGAAAGTTCACTAAGATTTAAGGCTAGTCTGCTGAGTATGACGAGTATTAAGATAAAACAAAATAAATACGATGGACGGACGAAAACTTAATTTGACTGAGTCAGCTGCTGCACAAAATATTGCACCCGTGTATTAACCATTAAATTCGACTATAAAGTTCCTGTGCCATACACATACATTGTACAAATGTGTGTTATCTGTCCATCAAACATGATCAAATCGTCGATTACTTTTAAAAGAAGTCCTATAAAAATGCTGCTCATAAATATATAGAGCTCAAACGAGTATAAAAATCAAGACCAAATCGGGCCCATATGCTCTTCGTATATACAACACTAGAGTTTATCTATCGAAATATACAGCTAGTGATAGCTTGTGATAAATTGTTTAAAGCGAACGTCACAAATTGTACTATTACCTATGGAAAACCATGCAAGTTAAAATTATTATCAAAGTTCTTAAACAAAGCGTAGTAAACTAAAACAAAGAGATTTCAACGGCACGCGACTGAGCTAGTAGTCCAGTATTACTATTATGTATGGTCAAGCCGGATACGGAGGCGTCCCGACTAATAAACAAATTTGTGCAAACATCACGAATTATTTTTCCACATTTGTTTGGATCGAACTAAACACTGGAAAGCGTGGCACCAGCATATAGATGCGATATGCTTCAATGTTGATTGGGAGTAAAACGGTAGATGTAAAACTCGACAAAATATGGATGAATATTAACATTGTAATGACGAATATGAATGCACGGAAAAGTATCTACAAAAATACTCTACATTTGTGTAGCTGCTTGCTGGCATTAGGCATGTCTACGCGTCACGCAGGTCCTTTTTTTCATTCACAGAAATGAATTCAATCTCTTGGATATCTTTTATGTAAGAAATAAAATGAAAGGTGTTAGATGTTCAACACAAATAAAATCCTTGCAATATAATGCCATCACATACTTTTGATAGGTAGTCACTTCCTGTGGTTACCCTACATTGCAAATGTAAAATAAAAACTCGGTGCTTCGTGGTGTAAAGAATCAACGAACTCGCGGATAATATTTTGACCAGATTGTCTTAACAATAAATTAAAAGCTAAATTAGCAATAAAATGCATGTAAAAGCGAACTACACTATTTAAGATTAGTATTTCAACCACTGTATAAGATTCTAATTATTATAAATAGAACAAATTGATTTTTAATGACTTAACCTACTATGAATGAATTCGAGTGGAAATTTCATAGCTTATTCGTACAGGCTCCATCGAGTATAATATAGCTTCAAACATTTAACTTCATCTCAAGGTGTTAACACTTCTGTTTTCATCCAAAAACCATCTCATCCCGAACTTGAAATAACAGTAAACGCACATGGTTTATATAAAGTCTATAAAAATATATTTAGTCAAGTTACTACAGTTCAACACCCATAAAGTTAATATTGTAAATTTTAACACCTAGATTGTAAGTATTATTGCAACCGGCGTACAATCACGACGTCGTAACCTTTATTACACAGGATGATCGCGTGGGTCTACGCTTGTATATCTAGACTGAAACTCGACACAAGAAAACATTGCACCTAAACATAGTCTTCGCATAATGCTAATATTTGTTTCACTAAACTACATTATTAATACAACAACAACAAAAAAATTAAAATATTTTTCTAAACAGTGTACATGCTCACTTATCTAATAATATAATACTAAGCTATTTACTATTTTTGATTCCGTTCTTTTGTTTGTTAAATTCGTTGAATAGGTCTTGGACGTCTTTCAGGGATCTTTCGATCTGTTTCACGAAATTAGAAGAGCTCTGGAACAAAAAAAAAGTATAATTGAGTAACAATATCCATGATTAGCTCATTTGTTTCGAAAAGCCGCATAAAGCGGTATTAAACGTAAGTACTGATAACGTTCAAGTCGGGTATGCGAGCTCGGAGCGGCGGAAGTGGTCAGTCGCGGGCGACCCACTGCGCTGTAAGTGGGGCACTTATCACCGCCGCGACTAAATATGCGTGCTTGCGGCTATTATTTTTATTTTTGTCACTGTCTTGTCCACAGCTCTAGTTTCGGGTATGCATATGCATCAAGATATTTTGTCGTGAACTGGTAATTTTTAACTAGTGTTTGATTACAATCAAGTCCGTAAGGTGTTCAGTAATAGAAATATAGATTTTTAACTTTAATTTAGGGACATCATGGTAATATGTTTATGGATTCCTAACATTATCTAGTCCTCCGATTTGAAATGAAATTTTGTTATAACAAACGGGAATCAGAAAGGCCTCTAACAAAATATTTTTAATCTAGCAATCATTACCTTTACAAAGACCATCAACAGCCGCCAAGAATAATACGCTGTATTTAACTGACGTCTTTTTTTTGCAATTGTGATCGTTTACTTACAGCCATTAAAATATTGATAAAAAGTTGGAACTATTGTAATCAAGTCTGCGAGAATCTAATAATTTCTAAATAAACATTACGAGAGCAGCTGTGAAACAAACAAAGGAAAATTTGTAAATCTACTTGGGAATTTATTAATCTTGTAGGTACTGACACACCACTGCCTAAAATTTTAATAGAGCGATGCTAAATGATGACGACTAACAATTCAAGACTATTCCGATGTATAATCTGGCTAACAAAAGATGTGAGTGGAGAACAGCGTCAGTAAAAAAATCGTGTTACACCAAACTGATAATATACTGGTTTTATATTTTTCAGACTCACATATTGAATTAGGAATGAATATTGTACCAAAATACAAACATGCAAATACCGATAGTAAGTACGTATGTATGTGTAACTCTTTATTAAACGAAACATAACAAAATAGAAAGTATAGTACAAAGGCGAATATATCCCTTAAGGGATCTCTTCCTGCTGCCCTTCGAGCGATTAACAAACCGTGATATAAGATTGGACTTAGAAGGAAAGTAGAAATAAAATCAATATTTACGATTAACACATTCACGAACAAGCCTAAAATCAAATCAAAACTCTCTCTCGTATCTCGCGAATGTTTTGAAGAACCCGGGAAGCGGGTCCTTAGTTTTGAATGTGTTAAGTAACCTGAAATTAAAATTAATTAATTCTAGGTTTACATATACAAGTACGATTAGAATTTGTAATAAGGCTTTTTCAAGAATGTCGACTCTTTGATTCGATAACAGTTGTCATATAAAATATAAAGAGTTTAAAATTTATATATGAGAGAAGTATGTCAGAATAGATGCGAATGGCGCTCTGTTGTCTCTGCCTACCCAGCAGGGAATAAGGCGTGACGGTTATGTATGTAAAATTTATGCCCCATCTTTCGTCATCCATATAAAAAGGCACATCACTCACGGTTTTCGGGCAGCTCTTTTTGCTGGAGACGTGGAAGAAGAGTATGTCTTCTCCGGCGATGATGTACGAGACGCCGTAGCCGTCGTCGGCCACCGGGCCGAAGCCGCCGCCGGCGCTGATGCACTTCGGGTGCTTCTTCAGGTCCAACTTGGAGGTTTGGCCTGGATGAACACAATAGGGATGACGACTGGGTTAAAAATATTTATCTAATTCTAATTACTCCGTTAATTAAATTATAAATATGTGACACGTGTTTTCTGGTTTGTTAACATCGACAATCAATCATTCAATCTTCCGGAATGGGGGCTTGTGACGCCATATGATGTCACGCGAAACTTTTAAGCACTGCATTATCGTCATTTATTGTATGTCAAACAAAATAAAAAACACATGTTTAATATTTTTTCGTAATCTATGTGACGGACTAAATGATTTTTTAGCCTTCTACCCGTTGAATGTCTATCTATTTTTTAATCTACGTAGCCTATATCGTCATAAGCTAAGTAATCTTGAAGAAGTAGGAAATACTAACTTATGAAGTAGGTCATGGTATTAAAAGTTGTAATTTGACATAAGAGTAACTGCGCAACATTCGGTAGTTTGTTATGTCTATTCAAACACCATATATTTGGGAAAAAAGGCTAAAAAACCCAAGTTTTTCTCATAACTACATTTAGTTTCTTTATTTAACAAAAACAATAGTATAGCATGTTATACTAGACCTTAGTAATATACCTAAAGATCCCTAATTCATGAGACATCAATTAAAACACAGCACAGCGCCATCTAATGAAACTCACATTTCGGAGGAAGCCTTGTTAGTACTATCGTAGTTTTTATTTTATTGTCACGTAATATTATAAACGTGGAAGTATTTCTGACTGGCTCTTTGTTCCCTTTTCATGCTTCAACCGCCGAATAGAAACAATTGAGGTCCCAAAAACGATAGCGACAAGCGGCTGGCTTCCACGCAAACAAAATCGTAGGCGACAGTTCTATCCTCCTAAGCCCAGACTTTAAATACTTCATTTAGGGCCTCAGACCCAGGCAAAAATTTCATGGCTTAAAATGTTGAATCTTACGTAACCTGATCTTTAAGTTAATTTTCCACTGAATAATTTGTACTTAATGAAGTACATTCGGCTGTTATGCTTACTAGTAATTTGTACTTTATAAAGTACGCGGGGCCTTACGAGGCTATACAGCATGGCCGGAAATTGACCGTGAATATTTCAATCAATGGTCGGGTATACGCATCTGAAAACCACTTTAAAGTTTTTTCCCCGGAATTTTCATGTAATTTTTTTTTCGAAAATCTAAAAATATTGACCCGTCCTTTGTACTCCGGCTCTTAGTCAACCGAGTAGCATCGCAATGTCGAACGATTGCAGGAGCGTACGCGCCGACTAACGGGACTTGCGTACGGGACGTAAGGTAGGTAAAACACAGAGCGCAGTGACCTGAAAAGCGAGGAAACATTTGTTTCCCACAGGGTCAATAGTGAAAATTTTCAGGAAATATTTTACAGGGGTTTTCAGACGCGTATGAGTATACGCGAGCCTTGCTTAAAATATTTACGATCAATTCCCAGACACCTTGTATATGTGTATAATATGACAGTGATAGCCCAGCGGTTCGAACTGTGGCCTCTCAAGCAGAGGGTCGTGGGTTCAAACCCCGGGTTCAAACCTCTGAATTTTTCGGAATTTATGTGCGATATAAAATTTGATATTTATCACGAGCTATTCGGTGAAGGAAAACATCGTGAGGAAACCTACACACAGCGACGAAGTAATTCAACGTTGTGTGTGAAGTTCCCAATCCGCACTGGGCCCGCGTGGGAACTATCGCCCAAGCCCTCTCATACTGAGAGGAGGCCTGTGCCCTGCAGTGGGACGTATACAGGGTGTCCCAAAGTTATGGGACATGAAGGGGAAGTACCTTAAATATCGTAGATAGTGTATTTTGCTCAAAGAAGACTTTATCTTATTTTCCAAAGTTAGTAATTCTGCATTCATAGATTTTCTAAAAATTACTTGCTTCGTCTGGGAATCGAACCGACTAAAATCTCAAAAAAAAAATCATCCTGTTTTTATGATGCCAATCGAAAGAATAGCTAAAAAATAATAACTCTGCTAAAGTAACATAGTATTTTAAAAGAAAGGAACAACGTGAAATCAATCACTTTAATCAAATTAAAAACACACATGAAACTGTCGTAGTCAATTAATTGGGTATTTTTCTGTAAATTAAATTAATTAAATGCTCAAAATGTGATCCCTCTTATCTGATGCAAATCGCCAATCTTTTAATGAGTCCACTGCCTGTTGATTTTCTAAAAATTTTATGGTGAACACTCGATGTGATATGGCACAATTCTGTTTGTAACTCACCCACGTTTTTGTATTGCTTTTTGTATAGCATATCTTTTACGTATCCCCAAAAGAAAAAATCTAATGGGGTAAGGTCCGAAGATCAACAGGCAGCAGACTCATTAAAAGATTGGCGATTTGTGTAAGACAAGAGGGATCACATTTTAAGCATTAATTGACTACGACAGTTTCATGTATGTTTTTAATTTGATTAAAGTGATTAATTTCACGTTGTTCCTTTCTTTTAAAATACTATGTTACTTTAGCAGAATTATTATATTTTAGCTATTCTTTCGATTGGCATCATAAAAACAGGATGATTTTTTTTTTTACATTTTAGTCGGTTCGATTCCCAGACGAAGCAAGTAATTTTTAGAAAATCTATGAATGCAGAATTACTAACTTTTGAAAATAAGATAAAGTCTTCTTTGAGCAAAATACACTATCTACGATATTTAAGGTACTTCCCCTTCATGTCCCATAACTTTGGGACACCCTGTATAGGCTGATGATGATGACAGTGATTGGACAAGTAGAATCGGCGGTTCCGTAGTTACCATGCGGCGTTTGACTGGTGGACAGCCTCCAGGGCTCGTTGAACACCTCTTGGAGGAACGGCGACTCCAGCTCCAGATACTTGGAGACGACGTAGAGGCAGAACAGGTGGCGGTCGATGCCGCGGCCCGCCATCGCGTCTTGGTAGCCTAGCTGATGCCGTGCGCTCGCTTTCTGGAATAAGTCTAGGCGCTCTTCGATCTGAAAACAGGGAATAACATGTTCAAGACAACCCCTTTTCATTGGCGAATAATACACTGAATAACTTAGTCGATTGACTGACGGCAAGTGGTCACTATCGCTTGCAAATGTGTGGCCAACAGAAAGTATCTTTTGAGTTGTTTTAACGGCTACAGTCTTCGACTTCTAACTTGACAAGGAATTAAATTAGTGGAGGTAAGTCTGAATATTATCATATCAGTCTTTACATTCAGGCTCTGTTATAGGAAACTAAAATAAAAACTACATACATACATAATAAATTACGCCGGTATTCCTAAATTGGGCAGACGGAGCATACGAAAGACAAACCGTTAAGTAATTTACATTTCCTGGCCACTTCGAGCATATTTTATGGTATTAAGTTGGCAGGTTGCTAGCCTGTCACCTAAGACATATTTACCTTAACCTATTTCCTCAGTCGCCTCATAGATACACGAAACAAATGGTGTTACTATAGGACCACGATTAAAACAAAAAATTGGGTAGAACAATTCGTAGTCTTAAGTCTTAAGCAATGAACTTACTGTGGAGTTAGGATTCTCCATAGCCGTGACCCAGGCGGAGCTTTCGACCGTGCAGGGCCGTAGGGTCTCGGTGCGACCCTCGCGGAACAGACGGGTCATGGACGCCTCGTACGTGAGGCAGAATCGGCCCGCGTCCCGGTAGTACGAGAGCTGGAGGATCAGCTGGATGAACGCGTCCGGAGACACGCGGCATTTCTTCATGAAGCCTGCGGGTTGTTGTTGAGTTAGGTCAGGTTGGGTAGATGATTAAAAAAAATGTTTAGTCCCTCAGATAGAAAAGCGAAAAATATTGTAAACATTTTTTCTTTCTTTGACAAGCAAGACCTAAACCCGATACCGTGAATAAAACTACTAAGAGAAATATCGTTGTCACAATGACGTCAAGTACAGCGTTTAAGTTTTTCTATTTCAAACATTTTGTTAAGCTAGTATTTTATTGTTTAACATAGAACTTAAAGCAACATAATGTTTACGCCTGTTAACATCTATTTAGATGTCGGATTTATCATAAAACGATTATGATTAGATTAATCCAGGCATTAACTTTAAAATTATCAAGAAATACATTCCGTCTACTTTCACGCGTAATTTAAATTTACTAAGGAATATTAGCAATTTGATCATAGGACCCTTTTTAGTATATTGCAGCGAAACAAATGACAACGAAAATACTTTGAAGACAGTCTAGGGAGCATCTCTTCCCACCAGACAGATCCATAAGGGCACAGCAGTTCTTAGACACAAGATGGTAACTGGACACGACTCGGCTCAGCTATAATAATTAGTTCCCATAATTGAGTGTCCTTTTCACTACTTCCGAACTCCTTATAAAGTTACCTGATACCAACTAATTTTTTAATTACAAGCAAACCTTACATACAAATAAGACCTGACAAAAGAAGCTCTCTTTATAACCACGACCCAAATTATCAGATTTGCGTTTCTCTCACCTTTCCCGTACTTCTTGAACATGAGTATTTTGAGGTCGACGTCGTTGAGCAGTTTCTGAGCGACGCCGTAGGAAATGTCGATGGCTTTGGTCAGGTCCTCGTTGTCCAGGTCCCACTGCAGCCGAATGGGCGCCGGCGGCGGCGACTCCACTGCGCCGAGAGTGTTGCCGTCCGGCGCGTAGCTAAGAGAATAGAAGTCATTTTTAACCGACTTCAAAAAAGGAGGAGGTTCTTAATTCGACCTAATTTTTTTTGTGTATGTTACTCGATATCTCGGAGACCCGTGGACCGATTTTAATTTTTTTTTTAATAGAAAGGGTATAACTCGAAATTGGTCCCATTGGCACGAAACCAGGATCTGATGATAGAATCTTGGAGAAATCGAGGGAACTCTTCAAATTTATATGGAGATGTACGGCGTTTTCGGTAATTTGTTGATGAAGTCAAGATTTTACATTCAGTAAACAGAATCTTCTCAAAATGTTGCTAATTTGAAGTCGGTTTTTTTTTGTTTAAAATTATAATATCATATATACAATCACGCCTGTTCCCAAATGGGATAGACAGAGCACACGACACAAGGCATAGACAAAACCATGACTAATTATTTCACGTTTCGCAACCACTTCTAGTATAGGCTAGTACATCGTTTCTTAAACTCGGGTCGCGACCCAAATTTGGGTCGCGGGCCATATCGAGATGGGTCGCAGGACCCGCGGGACTTTTTGAAAAACCGCTATCACTGCATGTCATTTGTTTCAACGTTTAATTAGGTCGCCGCTTCTAATATTTTTGAATTTTGGGTCGCCACGCAAAAAGGTTAAGAACCGCTGGTTTATTAGAATAGTAAACAGTTTACTACCCTGTCGCCTGAAGCGTACTTAAACCTGTTTCCTTAGTCGCCTTTTGCGACGTCCACGTGTTATTCTATTCCGACACATTAACCTCTCGTATGCTACGGAGCAGATCTGCTCCATTTTAAGGATATCTTTTTTTTATTTTTATTTTAATCACCATAATTTGTAGATACTGAAACAGAAGAGGCTCGAATGCAGTATATTTTTCATTTCCCGCATACGAAGGGTTAATATTACAGGTTAAATTTCATACTTTAATATCGACTACTTGTAAAGCAGTAGACAGCGACGAATCGTAGTTGCGTCGAGATGTTACGGTTCTTTTCCAAGAGCAGACAGCAACTGGCAACGCATACGCATCCATAGACCACACAACCAAAATAATTTAAGGGTTAGTTTATGTATGAAATTGCTAGGCGATGCGAATTTTTTTGCGATTACAGTATATTATTTTATTACGTTTTATGTGTCAACGCTCTGCTTTCGGCAACATTACTGCTCGACTTTGTGTTGCTAGCGTCGGGACGGTGGACGGTGAACGATACTTTTTAGAAATGCATAGATTCGTCTACTGCTGCTGCTTGCGGTCAACATTAAAATGACCCTTTAGAAGATGAGAACTCGAAGGAGATTTGAAGCGCGTTAGTGATGTGATTGTTGCAGCTAGGTCTTTGTTGTATATGTAGTTTAGAAATAGATCTAGTTAACTGATTAAGTGCTTTATATTTTTAGTATGTTTGTGTCTAGGAGAATGAATGTGGAAAAAGTTTGAATAACACCGAGTACACTTTAACCTTTTTCCAGAAGCTGTCCCTTTCACTGTTATTCTTTTTTATTTATTTAAACTTACCCAATTTCTAGTTCCGACCAGATAACATATTCCCATAGATGTCCCATGACCGGCGCATCCGCCCTGAAAAGGAAACAATTTAAAAATACATATTTTCATAAACTAAAAGGGGCCCGTTTCTCAAACAATATTAGTGTAATATTTCTAAAACAAAACTTAACACAAGATAAATCATCAATGATACTTTATCATCGCGAAAATCGAACAGAGAAAAGTATTTGTAATGAGTATTCAATCATGCATTTACAATTGCAGTAACGCTAGTAACCGATTTATTCCCACTTGTACGTAACGTCATAGTAGGTACTAGGTAATAACAGCTCATAAATTACACCATACCATACTAACAGTGTATGCGTACTAATCACTTATCGAGCGTTGCGATAAGCGCGTTTACAATAAATAATGCAAGTTGAGACGTGATCCGTGACTTTAGTGAGTTTTAATAGTTATGCTGACAATGCAGAAATATAAACCTAAGACTGTGTTTCCACCAAAGATGTACGAGGATGCGCTGCTAAGGATGTTTGTCATTGTCACTAACCAATAGAAACGCTTCATTTACATCCCCGCTTAGCTTAGCTCAGGTGGAAACTGCTCAGAGGAGAGAGGTTTTTGTACATACAAAAGAATGGAATGATGTGTGCGAGGAATGTGTTGCGAGGCGGCGTCTGACTAAGATGTGCGAGGTAGCTGAGTGCGAGGATGCATAGCGAGGATTCCGGCTCGTTATGAGTGAGACTGTCTGAGACTGTTCAGTGACTACGCTCACGTCCGTCGGCTGAAATAAAACCTCGCTCCGCTAAGCTGTTTCCACCAGAACAAAGCTAAGCGAGGATAGGTACACATCCTCGCTACGCATTTTCGCATCGCTCAGCTAACTCGCACATCTTAGGTGGAAACATTCACACCGTTACACCTCCTTATCGCGTCGCTTAGCTACCTCGCATATCTCTGGTGGAACGCAGCCTTATTGGTTTTCCCATACAGGTGCAAAGAAAAAATATCCCCTAACCTAACACATAACGTCACTTGCGTTTTAATTTGTGGTTAACACCAGTAAAGTGAAACGAAAAAATGTGAAACTGAGAATCATTCTGAAACAAATTACGATTACACTCCAAATCACGGTTCTCATCACACTGTTCTTGAATAAATATTTGGTACTTACCAAGTGTGCTCCGCATTGAAACCAACCTGCAAAATAAAAAGGTTAATTTATTGGAAAGCTGGGTTTGCTGTAAAGTTACTATATTGTTATGGCCAACAATAGGACCGTTGAAATTTGAACAATCCATGTCTCTGTCTATGTGTTGTCTGTAAAATCGTACACGATCTAGATTCAGTTTTTTAGCTTAGAATTGAATGATTGTTGAACGAATTTGTTCAATAGAGTTGAACTTACAGTACAGTGCGGTACTGTAAGAAATGCGGACCCCACATGTATGAAAAATAGGTGATTTTCTAATGCCCGGGCCACACTAACGGGAAATGGCGTTAATTATCGCGATAATGCACGTCAATCGTATGGTGAAGACACGTTTTAACGCGATAATTAATGCGATTTCCCGTTAATGTGGCCTCAGCATAATGAGGACTGGGACATTTTTTTGCTGCTGATCTGATATTTAAGAATATTTGGACTAACACGGTAGACTAGTCTTTTACAGGGCGCAGCATTGATTTAATATACCCTAGATACACCATCGCCTACAAATCTGAGTCTAAAAAGTGTCCGAAAGTTAGCCATCACTTAGTTATAGATGTATGCATATTGTAGACAAAATAGAAACACACAATGTTATAAAAACTGTATTTACATTTTCCGAATTACAATCTTATTATAAGTGCATAGAATTTTATTTTCAATACAAGGATTTGGCGCTTACGATATTACGAAATCAACAAGTGCGCGCCTCGTAAAATTTTATTACCTCTGGTCGTCAGTATATTTATTATAGACCTTAAGACATGACGCGGTAAGTCTATTTCAGTTTACTCTGCATGAAATTCTCGGAAAATGTTTACGCTGGAACAGAGGTGCCGTGGAGTTGAGAATTGTAAAGTTTTAGGTGTAAGTATATTTGCTTTAATTCAATAATAACCGAGTTGAGCTATAGTATTAAAATTCCAAAGTTGAAAAAGTTCTGTCCCCCCCCCCCTCTAACTTCTAAAATAAAAGAGTGATAAATCAAAAAACAAAAACAAAATCTACTAAGTAGTTTTATTTTATTAAATAAAATTAAAATATATCATTAGTTCGAAAATCTGTCACTAGATGGCGTTGTAATCGGTTTGTCCGGAACCCTCAGTGCAATAGTCCGACTCGCACTTGGCCGGTTTTTATGTACCCTGGAATAAATTTAATTTATTGTAAAAACCTGTCGTTTTGAATTAAATTTTTTTTCGATATTTTCTTTTTTGTAAACGTAATAATTACCCACACATCATAACTAAGTATAGAAATAATTAACTATCAATGAACAATCCATATCAACAAAAAAAAAAAACAACCGACTCCATTATTTTAGATTTGCCTCTGTTCAGCGTTATGAAATTGTTCGTCTCTTTCGACGCATTGCCAGTGTCACGCGAGGGAAAAGGACAGTCGCGTACACTCAAGAAACAGATATTTGTTTTGAATATTAACTTTTTGTGTGTTAGAAGGTTGATTTAGCTACAAATGCATTATAATATTAATCTATTAGGAAATACTTACCGAAAATACGATATTCCATCCTTTTTTAACCTTGTTAATGTATTATTTTTGCACTTTTTCACGGAGCACTTGGCATGTTGACCCGATAACGAACGGCACTCGACTACGGGCGCAAGCGTGCTTAAAGGGATTTTAAGCACTGCTCTCTCGAGACACATTTTTAGCGCTGGTGGTGTATCTTGGGTATATTACATCTATGGGGCGCAGACACGAATACCAAAGTCGTGTGTTAAAATACCATCTTGTTACTAATGTCTATATGACGATTGACATTTTAAATTAGTCATAAAAGTTATTACTAAACTAAGTCATTAAAATACTTTGTCGGAATAGTTTTCCGTAAATGCAGTTAGAAGTCAAATTCCTGATGCATAAAAATCGTGACTTGCTCATTAGATAGAGCACACGTTCAGAGAATGACACAAAAGCCAAAAGGTTTACGATTTACGGTTTACGACTATTATGATTTGTAAATATGCACTTTAGTTAGTTTGTTACTTTTTAGTAACCTTTTCTGTTGCCTTCCGGTTTCCGCTAGAGCTCGAACAAGACCTGACAGATCGTTGCGTTTTCCTTAACTCAGCAGAAATGTATACTTGTACATGGTGCATACTGTAAATAACATAGGTGTACCAAAAATACAAGTTACATCGGAAATCTTAGGCCGACGAGCAGATAAACACCGAATGAAATCGGATGTATGACCAATTAAAAAAACCTTATAACTTTACGCATAAAGTAGAATATGCAATAACATATGAAATATTTATTTTACGCTGATCTCGCACAGACAAAATAGGAGGCGCCGCAGTTGCCGGCGTCCCGCGCAGTATATTAGCCAATGGGCGTTAAAGATTTTTCCGTGCAATGGCACTGCATTATGATTGGCTAAAACCGTATTCAAATAGTTCATTCTGCGGATGTACATTGATTTGACTTATATTTCTGGTACTACTGTATGCATCCGTATTTTAAGGGACAAATAGCCATAAGCGTTTATTCTTGGACTTACAAAGCCGCTGGTGCTGAAGCAGAGGTTGAAGGACTTGTCGAACCAGCGGTTGCAGCCGTTGCCGTGCAGCAGTACCCGCCCGTAGTTGTCCAGCTTCGCCGGGTTGTTCTCGTCGTACCCGAACTCTACGTCGTCTGTGGATAGTCAGTGGAACTTAGAAAAACACTTTTGAAGTTGACTAAGGAGGTAGTAAGGTATATTGTATACGACAGGCTGGCAAATTGTCGCCATTATACCTACTTAATCTCACTCTAATGTTATGATTTAGTCAAGGATCTATATTCCCGTTCGGGAATACAGCCGGCTTAGTACAGCAAGGCGCGAGTAGAGATGCAGGCGAGATAGACTATACCTGCCACAGTTTAGCTAGATGTCAAAAAATACTATACCAAATTTTATTTAAATCGGTTCAGTAGTATTCGCGTGAAGGGGCGACAGACAGACAGATTTACTTTCGCATTTATTATAGTAGTAAGGATTTGTGTCTAGTTTCGTTTTCCCGAATAGGGTATACGGGAGAGTAACCAACCTAGGCAGACGTTGAAGGCAGCCCGCTCGATGCAATGCAGCGAGGTGCGATTGTGGCCCCGGTTGAACATGGTCTGCCGGATGTGCGCCCAGTGCGAGCGCTCGCCCGCGGTCAGCGCCGCCAGCCGGTCCTCGCCGGCCATCGGCTGCGACTTGTCTTCCAATATCTGCTCGATTTGACTGGAAACATACGATACATTGATAGCCGCAGTAGCGGTTTGACTCTCATGCAGAGGAGATTCAAACCCCAGGCTTGCAGGTATTTTTCTGTATTTATGTGCGAAATCAATTTGATATTTACCACAAGCTTTTCGGTGAAGGGAATCTACACACAGCGACAAAGTAATTCCATGTTGTGTGTGAAATTTCCAATCCGCACTGGGCTTTTTCGTTCACCGAATAGGTTGAAGTAAATATCTACAGTACAGTAAATGAATATGGTAATAAAGATTTTATCCAAATGTTCGCGTGTACTTCGCGATTACTTTCCATAATATATCTACTCAGTGTATGATACGTAAGCGACTTTAGGAGTTTGACATTTATGTTTACTCAGCCAAGAGGGCAACGTTCCTTAACTAGAAACCGGAATAACGAAATGCAAGCATAATGGCCGAGTAAATAATTAATAACCCGGCCCAGTATTGGCCAATAATGCCACCCATTTGCTTGGCAGGAAACTGTGTCTAGATACAAGCGCATATCTTGAAAAAAAAGTAACAAGAAATATTGAATTAATTTAATTATTCTCTATTTTTAACAGCCTTACGGCGATTTATGAAAAGAGCTTTTCAAATTCCTTGAAATTAATTCAATTGGAATTCTACCAGAAAGGATTTCACCTCAAAGAAACCGACTAATTTCTATCGCGCGTGCCTACAATAGCCATGAATAAAAAGCATCGGCGCGTTTCATAGAACTAATAAGTCACTAGTCACTACCAACAAACGCGGGGCGACCGTAATCGAGTGTGCGTTTATGTAATCCAAACCGACCTTGGCACCGCGAAATGCGTCTAATTCCGTTATTCTTATTGATAACCGCAGCCTCGTTAGGTACAGCATATGACATGGTCATACTCAGTGTGATTGAGATCAATCTCTATCGGAATACTACATTGTATTCGAACTCGAAACATCAAGGAGAATAAGACATACTTATGAGGATCGCCTTTCTAAAGAAAAAGTAAGTAATTAGGAAATTTTGTAAATATAATTGACATTTGACACGTCTCGTCAGTAGGTCTTTACGTCATCAGACTGAATTTTTGACAGTGTTATCGTGAGTAAGATGAGACGTGTGTTTGATTAAATAAATATTAGTCGTTATCATAAATTACCGTGACAGCTTTATTACTTACTATAGTTATTATTCACGTAACTATGTGCCAAGCACGTGTCAGAGCTGTTTGTGGAGATTATAATTGTAACGTTGTTAGTAAAATGGCATTAATTAACTACATACCTTTATAATTTACTCATTATGAAATTGTTATTTCTAAATTGACACTACTTATGCATTCTTTTGTTTCGCAACATAAAAACATATTTCTCAGTGATATAATCGTACATCTATAATTGTTGTCATGACATGATAAATGCTTGTTTTTTAAAGTAAGTATACCCATCTGTCCATCGTATATAACCAATAGACATATAGATGGAGAGATCTTAAACGCGCGACTATACTGAAAACAAGTTTCATGAAGTTGTTTCTTAGCTAAGTTTAATTGAAATCACTCATCGATTTTTGTTTCTTTATTTTTAGAGTTCTAAATAAAATTGCGTTTATGCATATTATTTACCTTATTATTTTATTATTATTTTACTTATTATTATTATTTACCTTGACTTCGACTAGACTGTTTCAGTAATATTTGGTAATATTTGTAGTGCTAGGATTCGTAGTTCATCAGGGCCGAACCGCGGTGCGGAGCCACTTTCAGTTGGCAAGGACTAATTGTTGGGTACGAAGGAAGTCATTAGCGTTGCTAAATGGCTCTTGCGCCAATTAACGAAGCATTTGTCTAGTAAATTTTCATTCGCAGTTTTATGGCATTGTGATATGCAGTTTTTTAATTTGGTGACAACGGTTATTACTCTTATTGCAGTTAGGTAAGTTCGCGCTATTTTCCGTGGAAAAGCGATACGTGAACCTAACCTCACTACTTTAAATCTTGCCAAATTACATTACGGGGTCTGTTGCTATGGACGCGCGCTTAATCACATCTTCGCTTTTCATCAGTCGTGAAGGTGTATGTAGATTTCTTCTATTAAAAATAGCAAGATTGGCACACATTAGGTTAGAATAACACGAATTGTCTAAGTTTTAGGACCATATGAATGGAGTTGAAAGTTATTTTTTGTATCAAGCCTAATTTATAGTATTTAGTCTCGCAGACTGTAAGTACGCAATCACATAGGTACCCTGAACAATGTTGTGTAGAAAAATCAATCAATTTACTTCACTACATTGTACGTGATAATCGTTAGAAAACTAAAAACTGTTAAGTATTTTTTACTGAATTGTTGAAGTGAAACCGCAAAAAAATCATTAACGAAAAGTCGTTTCTCATTAGTCATAAGAAAATTATGTCTTTTATGTTTTTCCTGTAATTAAGTACGTACGGATTGGCGTTCGCAAACATCAGATCAAGAAATCCAATGTAATTTTAGTTAAATAGAAGCGATTAATAATTAAAGTCTACATAAAAGTACCTACTCTATGAACATGTGATCATTCATCCAACGGAGTTCAATAACGATCTAATGCTCTGTTTGGGGGCAAGTGATGGGGCAGTTTCGATAAATTGTAGATATACTCATAAGATTTTAATTTACTAATATCAACTACTTACAAGCAATGTAACTATTAGCTTGTCCCCAAACCAAACTGAGCATTAGATAACGGGGTTTAGTCGCCTTTAATACCTTTGTCTAAAGACAATCACAATGCGACACAGCAGCCAAATGACAACCTTAAGACTGCGGCGCAGTGAACATACTACGCGATCAAGCTGACGTGCCATCTGACCGCCTTCTGACGTACATACCTACCTGTCATTAAATACTGTCATTACACGCTGTTATTCACATATTGTCCTTTGTTGTTCACAATATACCTCTGGTATATTTGCGATTGGGCGTCTACATTTATGACGTGTTAATGCTTATTATATATCATCGAAAATTCGTGTTGTTTGAAAACTTTACAAAACAAAGGTACTGCTAACTAAACTAAAAGGACGTACTATGTGGTACTCACGCTTGTATCTCAGCAGGTTTGAGTAGCCGGCCGCGCGAGTACACGATGACCTTGAAGTACCGGCCCTTGTGGTAGACAGTGATGTGGCTCGAGTCCTGGTAGTGCACGATCTTGTCCGTCTCCACGCCGGGCACTCGCACCGTGTTGAACAGCCGCTCGTACTGCCACGAGCATAGGGGCACCATATTTTGTAGCATTATCTGATGGATGACAAACACTCTTTAGTTAGTTTAGATTTACCAACTTGAACCGAAATGACCTTCGTGGAGATCAACCTGACATGTTTGCACTTGCATCATTTAAAGTAACATTGACACTGAGATGACTTCAATTCAATTGTTTATGCTACTGTGGTAAAGCAGTTCCACTGACACGATACGACGAAGATCTGAGAAACTCTTGCAAGATTTTAAAGCAACTCTAAAACAAATAAGTACAACATATTTTGCATCATTCAAACAAGAACTTACAGCAAATTAAGGTGATTCCCCAAAGTTGAAATTAAATAAATTAGACACTATATGAGTGGTTTAAAAAAAAATGAAGGGTTAATAAGAACAAAATCACAATCGCTTCCTTCGTGTAACGAAAATGACCCATACAAAATGTATTGATAATGATCATTACACAAATAAATCAATTAACTTGTTTTTATTTAAGCCCTTAACTAGGTACATTTTTTAAAACGACTCATAAAGAAACCTATCGCCGCAAAAGGCTGCGGGGCGCAACGAGCATGTCAACTTTTCCGATTGACGCAGAAGGGCGGATTCGGCGGAACAAACAACGTACCCGTTTATTGTGAAGATGAATATTATAATTCAAACTATTTCATACGCACCGGTTCAAGTTCTTGTCTGTCTATGAGCCGCCGGAACTGCAGGCAGAGGTAAATGACGACGCCGGCGCGAGCGGCTTGCACGCTGGTCGGCTTTATGAGGATAGCGTCAATGCCGTAGAAGTTGGAGTTAACCATCAGGGGCGACCTACCCCTGAGATAGACGTATTCTTCCCACCAATCGGACACGTAGTTCGAAGACCACCTGCAAAGTTTAAAGTGACTTAATGTTCAGTGACAGCGTGAGTAAAATCTACATCGCAGGGTAACACAGGTTTTTGAAGCGCAAAGTCGTTCTACTGGTGTCCGATTTTGCTAATGTACCTATCCCTAATTAACTATTAGCTATAGCTATTGCAATAGTTATAGAACAATTCTTGTACAAGCCACATGATTTTACTTTCTTCAATTAAAATTAAAACTACAACTTTTTTTTATTACTTTACATAATTCAGTCTCACTTCTCAAACTATATCTTTGCGAATTGTCATTGTAAGTTGATATCACAAAATCATAATAAAAACCCACTCTCGCATAAGAGCTCGCTTCTACTATTACGCGTAGTAAACAGAAAATTGTCTGTGATGTAATAGTGATTACCATGATTTGAGCACGAGATATCTCTGCAGTTTGACCGCGATGGTCTCCTCGAATTCCTTGGCTAATCTCTCGACGCGACGATAATTTTCGTCGTTCAACAGAGGTCGTACGCTGATCAAGTACTGCAAAGGAGCGATAAGGAGGTCAATAAGCTAATGACAGAATAGTATTTTACTTCTAGAATTGTAGGAAATCAACAAAGGAAAAATACAATATTTTATTTTATTTAACGATGAAGCTGGAACATAATATTTGTTGGAATTTTCTGTAATAGTTCAGCATTAATAATTATTTTATAGCGACCACCATGCCCGCATCAGCCTGCGTTTGATTTTCATTAGATTACCAAAAAAGATTAAGACGAGGGCTCTATAGATTCAAATTCACGAGCTATTCGGTGATAGAAAACGCAAAGAAAGTTGCACACAACTACGAAGTAATTTGATGTTATGCACGAAGTTCCCGAGATTAAAGACGTAGCGTAAGGCAGAGCACATTTTTACCACCTGCGTTTACTTTCGCGTCGGGTCTATTAAGGGCAGCCGTGCCCGTATGAATAGATTGCGTAATGGGAGCTGGAGGTCACGGCGGCTGAGCGACCGCGATCCCTACTTACGTTGATCTGTGGACGAGGGACCCCGCCACAACAAAATACAACGCAGCTGGTTAACTACTCTACTAGGTGCGACCGTGAAAGGATTAACGAAAGCATTAGAGTTACAGTTTGTTACATTAACTTAGACCTTGGAGATTTTTTATTTACTATGGTATGTCCAGATTTATATCAGAAAACAATGTTCAGTTTGGCTTCCTACAGCTGTACCTACTTGGTTTTTTTTACTGTCATTCAATATTCAAACTTAGGTGCAAGAAAGGCATAAGTTTAAAACTTAAACCGAAGTCACCTCTCATTTAAGAAATATCATATTCCATAAGTCTCACACTCACTTTTTTGTCTAGTTTTTAGCATATCAAAGTGAAGATGAAACTTGTAGCATACTCTCTTGTTTTCAATTGATACATAAAGGGTGAGATTATACACGAGCACATACTAGTAAGTGGCAGAACTATGGCTCTCAAACAATGCAAAATGTCAATTTTTTGTCAGTCTTGGACTAAAATTTTCGCCATGGATATAAAAGAATAAGTTGAGGTTCTTACTCTTCTCATGGTATCCTTTACGCTAGGTAGCGGCAGCCTAGGCAGGGAGCCCTGAAAACTGTAGAGCCTGGGCTTGTTCCACCCGGACAGCACCTTCACGATGCTGACCCAGAGTTTAGTTTTCATTGATATCTTAGATCCAGGTGCCCGGGACTCATACATCCAGCCCTAGAAAAAATAGAAAACTTAGTATGGAGCATCTAAATGAAACACTTGTCTCAAAAAATCTGAATGATCAATTGAGACCAATGTTAATATTTCTGATTACCACATTTTAACCATACCTAGTCACAAATCTTGTAAATAAGTATGAAAATGTGTAATATAATAGAAGTGAACATAATTTTTGAATTAATTAGTGTGTTACCTTGTACATGAGTAACAGTTTCAGGAGGTACCGCATAAGGAATATCACGCTTAGCCACATGGTGAGAGCTGCTAGTAAGCAAGCTATAATTTGCCACATTGTTGAGTTGCTGCAACATAGTATTGTTAAAATTATAGAGTCAGTATGCATAGGTACTTTATTAAAGTATGCACAAATAAGATTTGTGTTTATAATACAAGTTTTGTACCTAAAACTATGCCTACTCAATTGTAAATTTTGCATGATGTACCCACATACAAATCTATTGGACCAATAAAATTGGGTTCAAACTTAACATGCAAAGTTTTACTAACACAAACCAACAAACAAGGAAATTTTATTAAAACTTTGCAACAATTGAAAACATATTTATTTGTGTTACATAATACCTACTATGACGAAAATAAAATAATAATAGATTATATGACTTCAGCTTACCCAGGTAACACAGTTTGTGCTTTTTGTACTAAACCAAAAGGTATTTGGAAGCCTCCAAAATGGGCAGCTGCCAGTAGAGTCCACAGCACATACAGTGACTGCAAATGCCCAGGATATACCCCATTGAGGACACTATTCTGTGAAATAAAAAGAAAAACTTGCATATAACATTACATGTCTATGTAACTTTGTCACATGTAACAACAAAACTTGATTTGAATTTCAGTAGCAAGAAGGCTATTTATACATGACTTGTACAATATTAAAATTAATAGTCACAATGTACGACCTCAGTTTGTGATTCAACGCCAGGTGCACTTTTGTTAGATTCTAATGTTATGTACATATAATTAACTGTTTAATGCCTTTGTTTGCAGCATACCTAGTTGGAGTATGTGCTAGAGAACACATAATTGTAAAATTTAAGTAATCTTGTCCATTTTTGCAATAGATATGTCTGTCAATATACGTTCTTTTAGGATTTTCTTGACCAGAGATTTTTTTATCTTACGTTTTAGGGCCACAAGTTGCAATAATACTAAATGCCAATCCAAAAAAATACATTTGTATACAAAAAGAGTAGCCAAAAATCGTAGAGGCTCTCATCATGGGCCACCTTCATTCCTGACCAATGTCGCTTAATATTTTGTCTTGACATGTAGTGTGTACTTCTTTCAAGCGCCCAAATAGGTTAATAAAATAGGGCTTTTAATGAAAAACGTTAGTAACGTTAGTGTTCTAGGCTAGACTAGTAAGCACTTACTATAATACTTCTACACTATCAATGAGTATCTAATCTATAGGGTAATCTGCATAATTAACAACAGTGATAATGGCAAAAGATATAATCAAATTGCAAGTCATTATATGTAAATATGCACATGCACATTCAGCAATTCAATCAAGAAGACTGATTTAGATCTGTAATGCAATAATGAATGTCTTTGCCATTAAGAACACAATCCTGTTATCAACCAAATTAGATGCCTTAATTAATGAATTACATTGTTGTATCACCTATATTTAAGCAGATAACATTATTGATAAGAACATTTAGCATCATGACTAAGGATTAAAATTGAGTAACAGAGTGATTTTAAAAACACAACTTATAAATTTAATTTAACTTATACTTCAAACTATCAGTAATTACTTTTAATATTTTAACAAAATAATATGACAAATATGCAAAAATACTGATTCTTAAATTACACCTCATTGTATTGTTTTAATCTTTGGTCTTTACACTGTCAATCATTTGCTAGAAGAAGTTTACCTTGACAGTTTCATTTTGATAAATAGCTACACTTACTCTGAACCGTGCCAGACGTTTCTTCCAAGACCTCAATCCAGACTCCCAGACGAGATATAGCACTTCTCGGTCGAAATTGACATCCCACCCATCATGGGTTATTGCAAAAGAGAATGCAACAGCTGAGTGAGCTTCTGCCATTATGAATCTAAAAAAATATGTATAATTATTAGTTATCACTGCAAATGTAATGGTAAGGCCTTAAATTAAGTGATCAGTTTTGTACATCAATGTCACATTTGGAAAACAAGTAAAAGGCTGAAAGTTGCAAGGCACAAAAGTCATCACATTTTACTCATAATGTTGACATAATAACTTTGCATTCAGGTTAATTTTTCCAAATTTCAATCTATAAAACCACTCCACAAAGGAATACTGCTTAGTATAATTTAATAAGGTTCAAATTCCTCATTTGCTTAGACATGGTTCCATGCTCTATTTATAAATATTTTTCATTTTAATGTGCATAGTTTTTAGACATTGAAATAAAAGGGATTGGAAAGCACTATAATTATCATTTCCTGCCTATGCATGGTTAAGCCAACTGTTACAGATACAATAGATGCCTCAGACAAAAAACTTCTGAATTATTCAAAGTGGTAGAAACAAACATTATGTGGCATGAAATCATCAATAACATAATAGTACATTTTTATACTCTTCATATGGACTGACTAAGAAGCAAAATGTCAAACATCACTGAAGATTGATCATATTATCTTTTATCTGATTTGTTTCATAGCATACTGATTTAGTGGCATCTATTATTATGTACATTAGGTATACCACTATTACAAATTACTATTGGAATGAGGTATACTAGAATATACCTAATGACATTTTGCAAATTCTATAAGAATGTTAAATTAGTTGTTGAAGATTTTTAAGTTCTATAAAAAACAATTTACAAATTCATGAAACAAATCACTAGTGGAATGCAAAACTTTAAATGCTTATATTTAAGATTTATAAATCAACTTACTAAAATCAAGCTGAAATGTTACATCTGTTATCAAGGAAAAGTAAATTTTAACTGCATAGGACATCAATTATTCCAACTAATAGGAAAAATATATTTAAAAAAAAGATTGATCCATTTTCATGGCAAGGGAAATCGTGTACACAAACACATTCGCAAGGAACAGGATATAAATACGCGTTCGCACTGGCCCACGCACGCACACTAGCCACGCTGGTGTCAAAGTCTAATCCGACCCACCGCGATCCGACAGCCGGGTTTACTTACGTAAAATAGGACGGCAAAATTATTCATTTAAATTAAATCGAAACAACAATGACTGGACAGTACTAATATTATGGATTAAGTTTTCTCTACATAATAATTTCTTAACACAGAACAAAAGTCAAGAGACAACTTGACGTTTGCGCTATAAGTTAGTTTCCAAATTAAGTAACGTCGCAGTTCATTGGCGAATTTAATTCAAATAATAATTAAAGAATCAATTTCATACACTTACCTGTAAAATCAAGGATATAGGTATCACGTAGGATATCCTGTCTGATCATATATTTTTAGCGGGACTAGGCAGGTGAGAGGCACTATAACAGTACCTGTTGGTTAAATATTTACACTCCACTTTTTTGCATCATTACAATTTTTGCGATTGTAAACAAATCGCCTAATCTTCGCAATTTAACTTAAATTTGAACCCAACTAGCTTCAAATAAACCATAAATAAATAAAAGCAAATTAACACTAGACGACACACTCAGCTCAAGAGTAGACGCCTCTAACACAACCAAACCAACCAACACTCGTTTCCTATGCTGGCCAGCCAGCCAGCAACATCAATCAAGCAAACAAAAAAAGTCACACGTACCGTGTAAGACTGAATGAAATGAATGAAATGAACGCAATTCAAGCGAAACAGAAGAGACGCATGAAGCAGTCAATACACGATCTGGTCAATTTATCCATAGTATCATAAATCATAATTCATAAAATAGTTATTTACCTTACCTATAAGTAACAAGTATAGGATTTATAAAACCGAATATGTGGTGTGATCACTGTAATAAAAAATACCTGAAAGTGCTATTAAAATTATCCTTTTTTTACTAACTGCTGATGCCTTCGTGAAGTGTGTTGCTTACCAAAGTACAGAGTAAGTGACGTTGCCAGAGTAAAAAAATACAAAAATTAGTAGCAAAGATGAATTACTATTTCAGAAGTGTTTTACACCTTTAACTGATTTAAAAAACCGACATGGACAACAGTAACAAAACTTAATCTCTCATTGCTTTGTAAACGCAAAGATTTTATCAATAATTATACAAACGTTTTAGAGCAATTATGCAAAATAATATAATATTTGAACAAGAATTAAAGACAATGTTTAGCAGTGTTATTCAATTAAGTTGAGAAGGCATCTTAACTTCTGCACTTGCACAGGAGAGGACGGGAGGAGAGCAGAGTAGTATAGAATTAAATTGGTAGGATACTGTATTCATTATGAAATTAAGGTTCTCCTCCGTTAGCCCGAATTTCATTTGCCCTAATTTCAGTAACCCGAAAATCAATGGCCCGAATTTTCATTTATTCTACATACATACATAACCGTCACGCCTTATTCCCTGCGGGGTAGGCAGAGACAACAGAGCGCCATTCGCTTCTATTTTGACATACTTCTTTCGCTTCACTAACATTCATCACTCTCGTCATACACGCTCGACGGTTTGGGGTACTTTTAATTTGGCCTCCCTTCAGCACATCGCCAAACTGTTCGATATACGTTCTTCGGCGGCGCCCTCGACCGACTTGCCCCAACACACTTCCCTTGTGAATTTGCTTACATACCTTTGCTTCATCCATTCTCTCCACATGCCTAAATCAACGCAGCATACTTTTCTCAACCCTTGTTACAATACTCTCTTTTAGACCACACTTCTCTCTAATCACGCTATTACGCACCCTATCAGTAAGTTTAATACCACTCATGCTTCGCAAAGAACGCATCTCAACCGCATTCAATCTATGTACTTTCGTGACTCTTCTGCCACACCCAACTTTCGCTACCATACATCAAAGTAGGCACTAGCACACCTTATATTGGTCTGGTCATTTATTCTAATTAATAGATAAACCGAATTTCAGGGGTCCGAATTTTCATAATACCTATTTACTCAATACCTAATACTTACTAGCCCTAAGTATTATATAACCTACCTTTTACTAAACCTACATTTTATTAAACCTAATCATCTATAAACGTAAGCATTCAAACACGTCTTCAATTGCTTAAATTGCGAGTATATACTCTTAAAACAGAATGCAAAGGTAGTATAATTGTAATTTTCTGCACCCTGATACTTACTATAAATCTCGTTGGCGTTCCGCTAGCTCGTTATAACAGTTATAGCGCTTCGCCGGCCGCTGCCGCGGCACGCTCGCTACGCTCGCTCGGCTCGCGTGCCGTAGGGTCACGGTTCTACCTAACATTCCTCTTCGCTTCGCTCGTCGTCGTACCTAACCTGACCGAAACCTGACCAGCCTTAATTTAGAACACGTTAGGACATAGATTTAGTGATGATTAGTACTAATAACCATTAGGTGTGGTAATTATTCGGTTATTTCATATTAGAGTTATTGAAAATTAAAAATTAGTTCTAATGAGCATTAGGATTTCGAATTGTTAGGTCTAACAACCAATTCGGGGTGTAAAGATTAGGTGATATGACTTTCGGGCTAGACTTGGTAGGTGTAATGATAATTATTCGGACTTGTGAAATTAGGTCTAGTGGGGGGGTACCAAAAATTAAGCCATTGTTCTCTAGTGTATCTCAAGCTTAATGACAGTTCATATTGACACTTGACAGCTGCTGACAGCCCATAGTTGTCAGGAGTAAGTTGGGAATCCGCTCATTCTCATTTTCATTTCATTCGGTCATTAATTTCCATCAATCCATCATCATCATCATTCACATTTCATTTCATTATCATGAAAAGAAAATAAGAAATGTTAGTGAATTACTATTTAATTTAACCATCGTAAAACCATGTGTCTATGGTCCTTTTATCACATCTGCAGTCCAAAATGATATCACGAATTTTGAATAGGTCAAGAGACCACTTATTTTTACAGTTTATTATCCTTTTGTTAGTAGTCAGTATTGTTTACATTTACTTGAATCACTTACAACTAACCTACAAGACTGCGCAGTGGTCAGGAGAACGTTGTTTATCAGAATTAGCGTCGGTTAAATATCAACTAAGTGGTAAATGATGATCTGTATTGTAATGTGTAAGGAAAACAAGTGACTGTTTTAAGACTAGGATCTTTGTTCAGTTGTTACAGAATACAAAAATCGCATAGACAAGATGCTGACAGAGTCACAGCAGGCGCACGAATCTGACAAGGAGAGATTCAAAGACATCATGGAAAGCTGTGTGGCTATGAAACAACAGTCTGCGTTGTGCCAGGTTTATGTTTTCTGTAATTCGCTTTCCACAAACGACATGCACCAATCTGGTTTTAGAACTGACTGTTAGTGATACAATCATGTCCAGTTAAACCTGATACATATGGTGCAGTTAACACATTCAGAACCAAGGACCCGGCTCCCGGGTTCTTTAAAACATTAGCAAGTTACCGAGAACCCGGTAGCTGGGTTCATTGTGTACTAGCCATAGACTACTCGGTTCCACACAGATGTTTTGATTGGTTTTTTTTTAATCAACTTAAACATAGTCATAGAGACTAGGAAAGTCACAGAAGTGATTTTAATTGAGTCAAAATCACAAGTAGAATTTTTAAATATTTCATATCAAAGTCAGAGCCAGACAAAGACCAAGGTACATCTAGCTGAGAAATAGAGCCAAAAACTACCCAAGTGTAACATGATAATGATATTACAAATATAGAGCCCCCTACTTTAATTTTAGTACCAATTTAGTGTCAATATTATCCTAGAAGTGGCTACAAAACAGGAAATAGTCATTGTTTTATCTATGTAGTGCTTTGTGTGCTCTGCCTACCCCGTTTGGGAATACGGGCGTGATTATAAGAGAGAGTTCTTAAATCATGTGCATTAAACTTTAGACTTAGCTAGGATCTCTGTTAACAAATCTTTTACAATACAGAGACACATTTTTTATGTCATAATTACATCGATGTTATAAAACATTTGTACTATAATTTTTCATGTATTATTTCATAATTGTGTATTTTATACAATATTATTGCTGCCCTTACCTTATAGCTCTATCAGTTAGTGTGAAAGCACCATTACTCTAAAAAGCCGTAGCATAGTATAGGGCGGCCACTTACAGTAGTAATTCTGTTTCAGAATTTCGATTTGAAATATCAATTTGTAATATTGAACTCAGTCAATCCATATAAATCTATGGACCAGCCACATACAAACAGTAGATTTTCGTTCGAAATTTAATCTAATTCGGAATTCCGTATGTTGGCTTATGCATTCAGTATCCTTGCATTTGTAATCGAAACATATTTGTGTGGTGTATTTATGAAATTCCAAATCGATATTTTTATTAGAAATTCCAAAACAGAATTCTGAGTGTATGTGGCGGCCCTTTAACTATACTTAACCCTATATATAAGCCATCTTCGAATTGTTGTACAGACTGACTATAACACTAATTAATAATAATAAAAATCAACCAAATTGGGCATACCAGTAGAAGCTCTCCCTTGAAGATGGGAGGTATGCCTAACTTAGTAATACATGTATTTTAATGTTTTTTTTTCTTTCAGAGCCAGTTTGAGGACTTGCAAACAGAATGCAAAAAAGTCAGAGAAGATTATGATAAAATAATTTCCAATACTGCCAAATTAAAAACTGCCAGATAATCTGCTTGTCTTTTATTATAACAGCAAAGTGTAATTAATATTTGTAGATATTATAACAGACTTTTTTTAAATAGGGAAACATTAAGTTGATTATGTACAGTCACCAGCATTAATATCTGCCACATGTAAAAATATGTGACATGACCCACATTAAGTCAAACATCCCAGTACTTGATGGTATCTCGCGAATGTTTTGAAGAACCCGGGAGCCGGGTCCTTGGTTCTGAATGTGTTAAAGTGATAAAGTTTAAATTGGAATGAATGGATTATATTCTTAGTTTGATTTTAACCCTTGCTTTAACATAGAGTGCCCATGCCATACACTAATACAGTGTTGAGCACTCTGACATTTCGTATATACACTATAGTCGTACCAGTTATGTATACAAGACTGTTGTTCAGATGTTGGTGCGGTTGACTATATAAACAAAAAAAATGCAGGTATTCGTTACATATTCGAATAATTATTCAAACTTCATTGATCTTCATTCAATTTGACTGAAAATTCGAACAAGTTCGTACCATTGACCAAAATCCTAGCAAGTGGCAATAGACATGCACCACAGCACAAACTATTGAAACTTGGAGCCGCTATGAATTGGATAATACTGAAAATTTCGTATTTAATTAAAATTACATGGAACAATGAAGATTTTCGATAATTACTCTAATTATTTATGAATGATATAATTTGTCCATAATGACGTCTTTATGAATCAAATCCAACCTAGATAATAATTGTAATTATCGTACCAAAGATTATTGTTTTGTCTAGACCACCGTCCCGGAACTTGTTCTGATAAGCAGCGTACATAAAAATAAGTTATAATAATAAACAAATCGTCAAATAAGTAGGTATGTGCGTACCCACCCACTACCTATCTTATCAATTGCCTTGAGTGCACTAAGCTCTACATATTTATCTACTACTACATCGATCACTAACGTGTACATACACTAGCAAATAAAATATGCAACTGAATAGGTATAATTAAAATATAACGGAAAAAATAGAAATAGGCGCCGGGTTTAGCCTTATAGGTACCTCTCCATTTATAGGAAAAAGGGGAGTAGGGAAATGAGGCGATCGGCTAGGTAACTGTCAATATTTGGACCATTTTTAGGGTTCCGTACTCCGCAGATACCCAAAGGGTAAAAACGGGACCCTATTACTTAAACTTCGCTGTCTCTCTGTCTGCCCGTCTGTCACCAGGTTGGATCTCAATGAACCGTGACATTTAGAGAGTTGAAATTTTCACAGATGATGTTTTTCTGTTGCCACTATAACAACAAATACGAAAATCAAAATAATAATAATTAATACGAAAATCAAAATAATAATAATTAAGGGGCCTCCCATGGAAAAAACGTGTTTTTTTTGCTGTTGTTTGTACGGAACCCTTCGTGCGCGTTTCCGAACCGCACTTGGCCGGTTTCTAATTTAATTTAAATGTCTTGCACCCTTAAAATGCTAAATGTGGCCCGCATCGTAAAATAATCAAGGATTTGTCTGAAGTGTTTTTTCCCGAAATACAAATACTTACCTATTTACTTATATTATTGTTCTATATACGTCCTAGTTATAATTTAAAATTAATTTCCTGAAAATACTTTTTAGTATTTTTTTTTATTAAGTTTTATTTGTTTATCTTCGTCGCCTTACTCATGCCATCTATTGGACACCGTAATAGTTATCCCATCTAGCAGTTTAGCGACATCTGTCAAATCATTATTAAAAGAACTATTGCGCTTTATAGTAACTGGCTCATAGTGGCAAATTATCCCTAGATGGCTCTAGTGTCATAGTTTCGCAGCTCCGGGCTCCGATACAATTTTTGTACAAAATGTCAAAGACTACGATTATGAATTATGATGTAGCTGATTTTTTCAAATCGAAAAGTTTAATAATCGGTTCCGCATCATGGAAAGTGTAGATATTGTTAAATTTAAACAATGTTTGGTTCAGGCCTTTATAATTTGTCTACAAGTAATATTTACGTAGGGTGAGAGACGTGAGAGTTAATTGGATTACAATCATTCTTAATCCAGAAATATCAGAATGCTGCACAAACCCCTCTTATTAATTTTGATTTCAGCTGCCATCCTGCGAAACTGAGGCCGTGCTGAAACTGAACGTTTTCTCGGATGTTAAGCGTGATGTCACTAGATTACTAAATTTGCCGTTAGATGGCGTTGTATCAGACACGAATAAAATAGTTTACGTACATACATACATACATATTCTCACGCCTGAATTCCCAAGAGGGGTAGGCAGAGCACATAGTTTACGTATCAAAAACAAAACACAAAAATAAAAATTGCATGAGTTTAACATTAAATGTCTGACGAAGTCACTTGATTCCCGAATTCCGATGACCTATCCCTAGATTTCGGATCACGCATTCTCGGGTACTGTGTTGAAAATAAAGCCAATAAAATTGTGGAATGAGTCCCCGACGAGTCTAGCACACGACGGAGGTCTTCTAAAGAAGTAAATATTGGTATCTACTCATGAGGTTACGAGAAACTTAGTTTACCGTGCGAGATCGCCAATATGTATCTAGGTCTACGTGAACTATTCTGATTTCGCAGTTTTTCTTTGCGGGTAGGTATACCTAATTGCCTAATCTAATATAAAAATCAGTTAAACGGTTAAACCTCGTTCCCGTTTAGCGTTGATGTGGTTCTGAAGTAAAAAGGTTTTACGTGTTTTGGTTAGTGAGGGTTTTATTGATTTGGGGGGCTTTACTATTTTGTGTACCTATTTACGTGGATTTGGATCATCTCGCTTATCCATATAAAATTGGCCGTGTCGCTGTCCCATGAGAAGTAAGTAGGTAAGGCTACATTTAACTAAACGTGAATAACATTTAATTAGTCTTGGTTTTTGGTGTGTAAATATTTTTTTATATGTGAATAAAGCGAGTAAGAGTTACTTAGGTATCTATTCTAAGACTAAATTATTTTCTTCGTTTGGTTAAACGACCCTTACCTTGACATTACAGCATACGAGAGGTTAATCTACTATAATGTCGTTCAGACGTAAATAAAACATCTCTCAATTTGTCGGTGCATTTACTGGTTCTGTGGTTATTAACATTGTGCCGATACCGATAAAGTTATATTATAACAATCAGTATCTCCATACCCAAACTGTTGTGAAACGTATCCAATTACTTAAGTTGAGGAATGCTTTAGAATCTTTAGATCATAATTTTTAAACACACTAAAAAAGTTATAAGTTACCTGACTATTACACCTTAACCCTTAAACGCATGATTTTTTTTTCATAAAAAAAAATGTGGGTACCTAAGATCTACTTTTTATAACGGTAGACTAAAATGACATTTCAAGTATTGCCTGTTTTTTTCACTTCATAAATAGTGATGTGCTACAACCGGTATGTACCGAAAAAAAAAGCAAGTGTGCTTGTTAGATTATGTAATATAGTCAAGAGAACAAAACTAAATAGGTAAGTACTACTGAATGTAATTAAAATAAAACAACTGTTCATTCTTGTTTTTTTTTTGTAGAAGGCTTTTTAGTTTTTCTTTTACAATTATGCCCTACATTGCACATAAATATTATTGTGTGCCTTGGCCGTTGAACACTTTATACCAATTACCACTTTATACCAACGGCCAAGTCACACAACATACACATATATTTTCACGCCTTTGTTCCCATGAGGGGTAGGCAGAGCACACGAATTCAAAAATTCAGTGCCACTGCCACGTTTAACAAATTCAGGGTAACCAGAACGTCTAGTGTGTTCAATTCGATGGTGCAGTCGTTAACGAATTCGTTTACGAGTTGTCGCGGAATGTATGGAGACTTGTCGACCGTGGCAGTTGTGCAAACGTTCCGCTGGCAGCGCTGTCTCGCTTTCCATACGATTTTGCGATAACTCGCAAACGAATTCGTTAACGACTGCTCCACCGAAATGAACACACTAGACGTAAAGGTGGTTAAACGTGATATTATTGTGGTGACAGGTTGCTAGCCCATCGCCCACAATACACTTACCCTTTCCCAGAGTCGACTCTTACGACACCCACGGGATGAAAGGGGGACACAATATTAACTATAATAATAAAGAAATCGCAGTAAGGAACCTTAGACTTGGCGTACTTTGTCTAGATTTCATTACTTTTTAGAGATAAACAAGCAGCTTCCACGAGACTTGGCTAGTTTTTTTACAGAATGTTTTTGATGGGATTTCACTTCTATTTGTAGAAACGTGGGCATATTCATTTATTTTGTTTGATTTTCTTATTTTACACATTTTTAATTTAGTTAGTTCTTGTTGTTATGTCGTATGTATGTCGGCGGCCGATCGCAGAATCCGGCAGATCACGAAATTCCTAGGCATATCATGAAACGCCGCCATTTCATGATTTGGCTGAACGACATCCGCCATATCGTTCAAAGCTCACCGTTTAACGATTTTCCTAGTGACGTATAGGCAGATCATGAAATTCCTAGGCAAATCACGAAAAGCCGGCTTTTCACGATTTGGCTAAGTACTCGTAACACCCGGCAGGGACGTTTAGGCAGATCATGATCAGATCATTAGGCAGATCATGCCTAATATCTGCCAGCTATTTCGTTTTTGTAGTCATAAAAAAAATAACCTTAACCTAACCTAACCTACCTATATCTGCCAGCCGTTTCGTTTTTGTGGTTATAAAAAAACCTGACCTACCTACTTGCTTGAGTTAATTTTATTTTTCTTAAAATAATGAAATGAAATAATGTAATGAAGTATGAAATGAATTAGTTGTGTACTAATACATCGATGAAATATTATATATTATTTGATGTTCTGTCTTTTAAATAATCCATTAAATGTAATTTCAAGCATTTAAAAATCCATATTTCATTGCTCTTATAATTGTTAGAGTCTGGCTAACCAAAGCGTGACCTGGGATTTTTCTAAAAAGTTTTATATGGTAACATTATTAATCTGACAAAGATATGCACCCCATTCACGATAGCTCCGGGATGTGGTCGGATCCTTTAACCTGGTCCAATTTGATCGTCAATGGCGAATCGTCGCTCCAGAGTTCGAACCCACGTCCGCGCATGATATTTTTGGCGCGAACTCACCGTGAATGCCGGATCCCACGTCCAAGCCGTCAGTTCGTTCGTCAGTGTTGCCAATTTAGCAAGTTACGCAAAATTTGGCATATTTATTTGTTGTTTTGCATCTAGCATACTTTTTGGCATTAAATCATTAGGTAAATGTAAATATTTAACCATGAACTTACTTTAAATGACGTTTAATTAGAAACGACAATAAAAACAAAGTTTACCATAGACACGTTTTGTCATTTTTATGTTTCCTTTTTTATTAGGCACTCTTTATCTTGCCTTTGTTTAACTTTATATTTTATTTCATATCTAGTCGTAAAAAAATAATGTTTGCATTGTTGTATAAGGAAGTCAAAAAACGCCCTCGGTGCCTTCCTACACCAATCGCATTCTTTGACTCCTCTTATAAATAAGCATTAAGTATTATGAAATTAAATGACGTTCTATTTAATTTGACATTTAATTTTTTTTTGCATATTTTCTAGCATTATTTTACTACAATTAACATATTTTAGGCATAATTTTAGCATTGCGTTGGCAATACTGTTGAGAACTGAAGCGCCGGAGCGACGCCAGTCAATGGGCAAATCCAGTGCTACCGGCGTCGCTCCATTTGGATGTGGGTCCCGCCCACATCCCGGAGCTATCGTGAATGGGGTGCTATACGTCAAACGTTGTGTCAGTGTTGTGCTACTATAGTTAGTAATACCATATAAATATTTTTTAAATTTGCCGCGTTTTCTCAGGTCACGCTTTGGTTAGCCAGACTCTATATAATTATGTAATACTTTTATACTGATTATTCTTTAAATCGGATTCGATGAAATGAAATTCGATGACAAGTTTGTCGACATTTCAAGGGGATCCCGAGAAAATGACAAACAATGTTTATCCTAGGTATAAAACTTACTCCATATTTAATTGTTCTGTAAATAAATGTTAAAAAAAATATGAAAGGAATGATATTTAAATTATAAAACTGGAAAACCTACGTTTCGCGGACGTTTTTCAAGAAAATTACTTCACGTTGAATATGAAACTGTGAAGCCTGCACTAAAAAAAGAGCACACTTTTGTTTTTCACATAAATAACTGAGATGCGATCACAATAATATTATACTTACCCGCTATGCCATGCACAAAATATTATTTTTGACGATTCGTTTCAATCGAATCAGAAACCGGAATTGTGACAACACTGTTCGTATCAAGCAGGTCACATTATTTTTACGTTTGACATTTCGAGCTGTCATTTTAGTCTACCGTACTAAAAAATAGATCTTAATGGCGTAAAAAACACGAGAAAAATACAAAACACTGATTTTGGGTGAATTTTGTACTACTATCCAAAATGTGGATACATCCTACATTGTGCACTGCCCGCAAAATAAAATAGCCCTGTAGACGGTCTATGACAGATCTGAAATTCGCAATGTTTGTAGACTCTGGCTAATGAAAGTTGAAACTGAGATTTTTATCAAACTTTTTATATGGCAACTAGACAATTGTGTCAAACGCCACTTTACTATCATGTCAGTCATGTCAGTTGAGAAAAAGATCGC
>BHDV01007970.1:7326-29254 GCA_005406045.1 Adoxophyes honmai | reverse complement strand
ATTTCGATATAAGTCTGTGGTACCCTGTCTATATACTGTGTGTGTGTGTGTGTGTGTGTGCACTCACCACGTCTCCCCACACGGGCTGTAAGTCCCGCTGGTGAGGCTGGCTGGGCGGCGGCCGCGCTGGCTTTGTGCTCCGATCGAAAGATGGCGTCGGTTCCTCCTCGTCCGATGATACTTGCTGAGGACGGAGGATAATCTGAGATTAGCCATGCCAAGGTTGAGGGCATCCAGGGAAGGCGTCATTGGTAGAGTCTTCGGGATCTCAATCTCCCAACACGGCGAGCCGACAACGCCGGAGAAGTTTTAGTGGGTATGTCTCCCCCCTTCTACCCGGGAAGAGGACGGGGGAAAGAGTCCCACATGACCCCGGGCATTCCCGATTCCCATGCCCGGGCGAAGATGTAAAGCCTCTTCTTTTTACAGAATAAGTATCCAGATTAATAAAAAAGGTTGAAACGCTCGAATAATGCCCAGTGAAATTGCCAATCACTCTCAATCTAAAAATCCTTTTTTTCTGCGTTTTTACCCGAAGCTTTCTTTTACAGTAGCAATTTCCGCAATTAGAATCGACATACAAGCAGTGAACCCGCAACTCTTACTTCTGCGTGCATCTTATTTAACAAAAACTTAAGGTGACCTTAACCGTGTTGATTAAAGTTGGGGACAAATGCTACTATGAAAGTAAGCTCCCGTAAAAAAACGAATATGAGAAACAAGTATTTAAAAAAAGGATAGGAGATTATCTAAACAACCTCGGTGACTTATGTATGACATTCCCACTTAATACTTCCGTTCATCCTTGATTAAACCTCCTACGATAAAAAAGTAGTGTGACATACCTTAGCGATGTTAGGCGACGACTGCGATCGGCTGAGCGCCGACGCGGGCGCGTCGTCCGGAGACACCATGTACGTGTCGCCATCTTCGTCCTAACAAAAAAAAGAAAGTGAGAACGAAAAGTTGTTTTTTTTCTCTATTTATTTTGGGGCTTTATAAAAGAATACGCCAGCCCCGTTAAAACAACTCACAAGTTACATCTTGTGTTAAGTCGTAGTTAAAAGTTGTGGTAGCTTTTCTGTTGTAATGTAACACAAAAGTTAAGTACACAAATTTTCGTGTTACAACAGGTTTAGATGCAATCGAATTTGTACCTTATTAACAGCAAATTATGGTTCCAGATTAAAAGCTCACAATGGTGTCAGCTCGCTTGGAATAGATGTCTATAAGTGCCTTGCTCGAGTGCACTTTGTACGTAGATTGACTTTTATACCTGTTTTGTGATTTCACTGACTGCGCCAGTTACGTCGCCTGGAGGACTTTTGTCGTTTGTGCATTTGTCTAGAACTGACATTGTCTACCTACAAGATGGACAGACGACTTGATAAAGGTGTCCAGAAGACGTTGGATGCAGGTCGCTTCCAAAAGGTACTTATGGAAGTGTAAAGGGGAGGTCTATGTTCAGCATTGGACGTGAGCTGATATCGTGTCCATGAGCCACGTCTCTGTGCGTTGCTTAAACGTACTTTGTACGGAGATCGACTTCTGTACCTGTTTGTGATTTCACTGACTGTGCCAGTTACATCGCCTGGGATTTTTAACATGCGTCGACTTAAGTGAAATAAACGGATCTACTCACGTTTTTATATCGAGTTCGGGCCAATCCGTGACCCATCATCTGGAGATAATTCTGGCGCGTCTGTCCGTAGTACTAACCTTGTCGAGTACGGGCTTCCGCTTGTCCCGGGCGCTGACCAGCTTCCGCTTCCGCTCCCGCTCGAGCGCCTGGCGCTGCCTGTCGATGTCCCTCTGATCGCGCGCGGGCTAGACCACCTATTACTTTCTGACGTCTCTAGTTAGATAGAGACAGGTATAGTCTATCTCTCGTCGTGCTAAGGCTGCTAATATCGTGTCTGTGCGTTGTTTGAACGCACTAGTCCTGGACTTCAGTAGCGCCTTCAATACCGTGGACTTCGATATACTTCTTGGCATTTTAAAATCGCTAAACGTCTCTGACCCGGCCTTGTCATGGTTTCAGTCCTATCTCACGGGAAGGCGCCAGCGCGTGAAGGTGGATGATAATTTTTCTGAGTGGAGCGGTCTCGCAGCTGGCGTCCCCCAGGGGGCAGTGCTTTCTCCTCTTCTGTTCTCTACCTTCATTAATGGTATTACTACCTCTTTGCAATCCTCTTACCACCTCTATGCGGACGATCTTCAAATATACGCATCAGCAGCATTCGACGATTTCCCTGGCTTGATTGATCGCATTAATATGGATCTCGAGGCCATTCGTGTCTGGGCGGCCAATTTTGGGCTAATGGTGAATGCCAAGAAATCGCAGGCGATAGTTGTTGGAAGTCCTCACTTCATTGCCAAGCTGTCTGGGGTGGTGGTGCCTAATTTAGTTTATGATGGGTCCACTATTGCTTTTTCTTCCACGGTCAGAAACTTGGGCATTGTCATGGATCAGACGCTTTCCTGGTCGGCTCAAGTCTCAGAGGTTAGCCGCAAGCTTTTTGCATCGGTCCACTCGCTGAGACGTCTGCAAAACTTCCTCCCCCTGCACACAAAGGTTTCTCTTGCTCAGGCTCTTTTACTTCCTTTGCTAGATTACGGCGACATCGCATATCTCGACCTCTCTGAGCAGCTGCTCGACAAGCTCGAACGATTGCAGAACGTGTGCATACGCTATATATTTGGCTTACGCAAGTATGACCACGTATCTTGCTTCCGCGCTCAGTTGAGGTGGCTGCCGATTCGTTTCCGTCGTGGTGTCCACATCCTTTCGTTGCTTTTCAATGCTCTGTTTAACCCTAAGACCCCTTCCTATCTCGCAGAGAGATTTAGTTACTTGGCCGACGGTTCCGGTAATCGTTTACGGTCGAGTGACAATCTCTCTCTTGCCTTTCCTATCGTTAAGTCTAAATCCTTCTCCAATTCCTTCTCTGTGCATGCTGTTCGGCTGTGGAATTTGTTACCTGGTGATATCAGGAAATCACAGTCCGTTGCAACCCTGCGGAATCGTTTGAAGGAGTACTGGCTCGACAGCTCCTCCTGAATGTTTATGGTGTTGTCTGTATTCTGAATAGTGTAGGTAAAACATGTAGGTTTATGTATATAGAATTTAGTATATTTATTTTTATATGTATTAGTTTATTAAGTATTAAATTATGTGTATTTTTATGTACTTGTATATGTATGTCTAGATTTATTGTACTAGGTACGTAAATTATAATACATTTATTTATTTTAGGTTATTGGTATTTTTTCTTTCTCAATTTTCTTTGTGTGTCTACTCTAATTTCACATGTTTTGTCAATCGCTTGAAGGTTAGCAGGAAGAGATCCCTTTTGGGATATGTTCGCCTTTGTACTTATGTTCTGTTTTGTCTGTTATTTTGTCATGATTATTTGTGCAATAAAGAGTTACATACATACATACATACACTTTGTACGGAGTTCGCCTTCTGTACCTGTTTGTGATTTCACTGACTGCGCCAGTTACGTCACTTGGGCTTTTTTAACGTCAATTTTATTGAAATAAACGAATCTACTCACATTTTTGAAATCGACTTTAGCTCGACATGTTTCGGGCCAATCCGTGAGCCCTCACCTGGAGCTATTGTCAGGCGCGTCTATCCGTAGTACTAACCTTGTCGAGCACGGGCTTCCGCTTGTCCCGCGCGCTGGCCAGCTTCCGCTTCCGCTCCCGCTCGAGCGCCTCGCGCTGGCGGTCGAGCTCGTCCCTCTGTTCGCGCACGGCGGCGATGCGCGCGCGAGCTAAGGCCAGCTCTCGCGCCTGCGCGGCCTGGGCTGCTTGCTCGGGGAGAACGCGCGGCTTCTCCGCTAATAATTTTAAACAAAAAAAAACCGATTTCAAATTTGTGATATACTGAAAGCATTTGTCTAATGAGGGTGACCTTCCATCACCAGCACACCTGACTAATTACTGAAATTTTCAGTCTGCAGGTGCATTCAGTACTGAAAGAATTATCCTTTAATTCCTAAACATTAAAGAGTTGACCTTCTATCATCAGCTCAGTCATATTTTTTTACTGTTGAACGTAAATACTGGTGTAGCTTTGAAAAATGTACTAAAAACATTACTTGTGCCTATAAAATTTGAGGACGACCCTCGATTTCCCTCATATTCCATCATCAGGTCAAGATATTCTGCCAATAGGACCACCTGGAAACTATATCCTTTCAGACAAAAAAAAAAAATTTTCCAAATCGGTCCAGGCCTCTTCGAGTTATCAGCGAACATACATAAAAAAAAGATTATAAAAAACAAAGATCCCGGGGAATTGAGAACCGAAATTTTTTTGAAGTCGGTTAAAAAAAGGCCATACATACAGTCGCGAACCGGGATTGTTGAGCCACTTACCAATTGTTTAACTTGGTCGTGTAATACTAATCTAATAGTCAACATCTAGTCGGTCACATCGGTCATTGATTACACGTGTAAATTGCGAACAGTGACAAATGGCTCGTCGGTTTCGGGTACTCTTGACCTGACCTGTTTCTAAAACGTCCGCGATTTGGTCACGGAACGTCCGTCTAGGTCTTCCCCTCCCAACACACCCATTCACACTTCCCGTACAAATCTTTTTAGTAAATCTTCTTTCATCCATCCTCTCTATATGACCAAACCAGATAAGCACACTTTTTTCGATCCGATATCTACTTTCACACCAGCTTGTTCCCTTATCACACGTGTTCTGTATGTGGTGATAGGCGGTACCTTTGGCGTCGTCGTTGACAACGGTCTCCGCTAGCAGCCGCTCCGCTTCGGCCTTCTCGCGGCGCTGGTACTCCTCCAACTGCTCGCGGAGACTCTGGTTCTCTTGTTCCTGCACACAGGGGTTAGGTATTGTAGGTTTTATATAAGAATTCGAATTTTGTATCTTTAGAACATGAGTAAAAAAAAGATGTCACTAAGATACGAAGAGAATAGAATGTCAATACAAATGAAAAAGTAATGGAATACATCTCAAAAGGCCCTAAATTAGCTTTTATTCACAAATCTCCCACATGAGCTACCCCTCTAGTTCTATAATACGTACTTCAATAGGCAACGTTATTGTCTAACGCACCAAAAATCAAAATCGTCTTTAATTTGACAGTTGGAATCAAAAATCGCTTTGAATTGATACATTTCAAACGAAACTGACACCGAAACTGTCAAATTTACGAGCACAGAGAAATTCGAGCGTTGACCCGCTGCTATCTATCTCTGTCGCACGCGTGCAGTAATATTGCTCTCACTTGCACTTAAGCACGTGCGTCGCACTGTCGAGACGACTTTTCACTGGGTTCCTAATCATACCTAATCTGTGGAGTAGAAGGATCATCGACTCACCATGTCATACTGTTTGTTCTCAAGCTGCGTGAGCTGCGAGATGATCTCCTGTTCGCGCAGCTTGTATACTTAAATATAGACTATTAAGGCTATCGCGAGCTTACTGACGTAAACTTGTGGGAAAGACTCCGATGAAGAGATCTCTCTCCAGGCAGATGTTATGCCTGAGGACCGAAGTGCACAGAGAGGAAGTTGGTAGTTGTATGCAACTGATCGTCGAAATTCCGTTAGCGGGATGTAGGATTTTTATTGATAGTTGGGTATACCATGGACGTTTGCAGTAAGTAGTTCGACTGTTCGACGGTAGGTGGCGGTAGGGCGCTTCACCAGGTAAGTAGTTCGGCTGGGCGACGATAGGTGGCGCTAGGGCGCTATAGAGTGGAAGGACCATCGACACACCATGTCATACTGCTTGTTCTCCAGCTGCATGAGCTGTGAAATGATCTCGTGTTCGCGCAGATTGTAGACTATTAAACATACAGAGTGACACACGTGCTCAAGTGCGAGCGTGACGGCAATACTACTGCACGCGTGCGACAGGGATAGCAGCGGGTCAGCGCTCGAATTTCGCTGTGCTCCGCGACCGGCCTTTAGGAGTTCTACTACCCGACGATAAACATTTTTTTTACTGGGTTCCTGAGTATATCTAATCTGTGGAGTGGAAGGATCTGACTCACCATGTCATACTGCTTGTTCTCCAGCTGCATGAGCTGCGAGATGATCTCCTGTTCGCGCAGCTTGTAGACGGCTCGCAGTTCATCACGCTGCTCTGTCTCGCGCTGGATGTGGGTCTTCTCCCAGTCCTGGGGAGAAGGCGGTTTGTCAGTTCCACGGTGATAACGTGATGGGGTTAAGGGCCAAGTGTATGTCAAGTGATTGTGACACCAGTAGGTTTAGTATCGCAACACGCTCTAGTCGCGTGGCGCGCGGGATAGTCTACCTGTCTATTTCTGACGTCTCTGATTAGATAGTGACAGGTATAGTCTATGTCGCGCATATCTCTACTCGCGCCCTGTCGTGCTAAGGGGACTGAACAAAGTTACTGTAATATTCATAGTTGAATGTGTGACTTAGGGGGAGAGGGGGGTTGGGTTAAATGTCCACTTTTTGTGTGACCACTTTTGAATTTTTCGAAATATAGGTCTAATCTAATTTGTTTTTTACTACGAACTATCTGGTGAAGGAAAACGTCGTGAGGAAATCGACACAAAACGACGAGGTAATTTAATGTTGTGTATGAAGTTCCCAGGCGGCACTGGGTGTGGGAACTTTTAGCCCAAGTCCACTTCAGGTGCTATAATATCTGTTGTATATTGTGGGCTCGCTCCTGGGTGCTTGCAACGGCTCGTCCAACAGTTGCAGCAACACTTCACCTGTTCGGCCTCGATCCGCTGCATCTCGAGCGTGAGCGATGTGTCGGCGATGCGCTCCTGCTGCTGCAGTATCTGCTGCATGTTGCGCGCTCGCTCCTCGTACATCTGCAACGCCGCCGCCTGTAACAGTTGCAGCAACAGAATGGAAGTTAGTTAAAAGCACCATTAACACCATTTACTGTGACGGTATCTGACAGCGACCGCATAATCGATTTGTATGGAGAATTTTAGTTCCCGAAGCGACTGTCAGGCAGCGCTGTTTTCTGTACAAATAGTTTACGCAGTAGCTAACCAGTAAGGTCACTGTAAAGTCATGGTAATAGTATAAAGGAGACTTTGAGAAAACTAGCGATGAAAATTGACAATTCACTAAAGATAAGCTACGTAGGAAAACCACCAATACATATGGATAGGAGTTCTGTGTACGAAAGCGAGAAAAAAATTAAGGAAGAATTCTTTTCACTTCAATCAAGCAGCTAATTTGACGCATATTTTCAGCAACACGTGTAGAACAATGTTTAACGAGAAATCCAAATTATGTGCCTACTATTCTATTATCTTCAGACGCAGTAACTAGACGCCTATATCAAGAAATCAATCGCCTATATCAATATATCGGTCGATAGTTCAGCTTCAGGCCTCGGCATTTCAGCCTCGCAGTTTGAGTAGGTTTGGATTCGAATTTGTCTGGGCTTTGCATAGAGGACAGAACCAATAGAGAAACAATGTTGGCCACCCAGGCCCGCAAAAGGTCATTGATTTCAACTTACTAACGTCTACCGTCACTATCACAGAGACTGTACAGAGCCAATAACCGTAGAGAAAAAGGCACTAGCGTTACGCGCGATCTTGGGCGGCCAATAAGAGCACAGCGATCGCTTCAATTGTTTGGCGGAATCTTCTCCGAACAACCATAATGACATTAGTACTCTACGGGGTCTGTCCTCTATGGTGCTCTGCAACCGGCCTTTAGTCCTTCAATACTTCCAGTTACTACATTAGTTTCAAGTTACCTTGCTACTCCGATCGACGGTGGGTTCTCCGGGCTTGGGCCGCGGCGGCGGCGCGGCGGCCGCCGTGTCGTCCGCCCACACAGGGTAGTCGATCTCACCTGGAAACCAAATAAATATAAAAATAGGGAAGGGCAGAGTTTGGTAGAATTGTTGATGTTTTTCTCGTAGTCGGTGAGATTGGGTATTAGGCTCCTCTGTTATGTGACATTTGTTTCTGTTCTTCGTGTGGTGTAGGGTGTAGATCAGTGATTCCAAAAAGTGGTCCAAACATAAAAATATGCTAGACGTAGCCACGAAACGTGAAATATTATGGTCTTGTTTATGTAGCGTTTCGTATGGGGTAAGAGTTAAATTCACAAAGATTCGTGGTACTCTTTCTCTCTGTCTCGCACTCTCACTTTCTCTCTCTGTGTCCTTATCTCTCTCTCTCTCTCTCTCTCTCTCTCTCTCTCTCTCTCTATGTGTGTGTGTGAGTGTATGTATGCGTGTGTATTTAATGTGTGTGTGTGTGTCTGCATGTGTATTTAATGTGTGTGTGTCTGTCTATGTCTCTCTCTCTCTCTGTCTGTGTGTGTCTCACCCAGCATGTCGCGCGCGGGTCTGGCCCGGGGAGTAGGCTGCGGGTTGGTGGACAGCGCCGGGTAGCGCAGCAGCCAGTCGTCGTAGCCGCCCAGGAGCGCTAGGGGCGGCCGCGGGTATTGCACCTTCACGTCCCACTGGAATAGATTACTCGGCTTAGCAGGGCATAAAGTAAATCCAGTTGCAAGCGAGATAGACTACGCCTGTCACAATCAACTACAGATGTTAGAAAATGATTGGTAATCAGTTAAGCGCGTGTGAGAAACCATTTTTGTTTTTGTTATTTCTAGCGAAAGTCACTAGCTCTTTATTCTGTAGAGAGAAGAAAAGTCCTTCAAATTCTAAGCCAATTTTGTTATCTCCTCTTGTATTCAAAAAATATAAAAAAAACTTAGTGACACTTTCTTTCTTCCATTGTACATAAATTGAAAAAGCTTGTGATTCCGATTAAAAATAACGAAACGTAAAAAGCTGAAAAATAAATGACACAAATTCTGGTTAGGCCCTTCTAGAGATAGAAAAACACACGCTAGCTTGCGTGGACGAAAAACACAGGCATAAAAATGAATCCCATGCATTTTAAAGCTCTAAACAACTTCAGCGCGTGTTTTAAAACGACGAAAAATTATGCACAGCGCGACGCGGCCCATGCGAACGGCCTAGACTTTTCACGAAATCGTTCCCAAATTTTACAATGAACCCCTCTGGCTTCGTAGAAACTTCCAGAATGCTACCTCACTGCTCAGTAAATACCTTCAGCAGTATAGTCTTGAGCAGATGCAGCGTGTTCCCGGGTATGACGGCTGTGCTGCTCCAGTCCAGCATCACAATCAGTTCCATGGTGGCCCGCGAGGCCCACACCGGCTTCGAGGCCGGCGGCAGGTGCTGTTCTAGAACGTTCGCCGATTGGCTGTGGAGAAGAGAAAATGAGGATGTTGAAGGGTAGAGTGAAGCGGGGCATAAGGACCTTGACAGAAGTCAAAACCAATTTTCTACAGCTTTTTTGAGATCAACCATACCACCCATTTTAATTTTGTACTTTAGACCGGATCCGGAACACTACGCTGTACGTTCCAAAGCGCGCATTGCCGATGTCGAAGCAAAAGCCGCCAGGCTGAAATGGGACTGGGCTGGCGAGACGAGTGGAAATCATGGAGGGAGGCCTTTACTCAGCAGTGGGACACTAATTCTGGCTCACAATAAGCGTGACTATACTTCATAGGGTGATTCAACGGCTTCTTTGCCTTTTGCCGTGAAGATATGTATTTTGAAAAGAAGGGAATGAGAATGAACGTAAGTAAAACGAAAGTTATGGTGATAGAGAAGAACGACGAAATGACTGAATGTGTTATAACAATTGGGAGTGAAAGGTTAGAACAAGTGAGAGATTTTAGGTATTTGGGATGTATGTTCACGAGTGACGGTAAGTACGATGAGGATATTGAAAGTAGAGTAAAAGCGGGAAATCAAATGAATGGAGCACTTCACTCCGTTGTGAGCCGTCAGGACATTTCTGAAAATGCTCGTTTGGCTATTCACAACGGCGTGCTAGTACCTACTTTGATGTATGGCAGCGAGAGTTGGGTGTGGCAGAAGAGACATGAAAGTAGAGTGAATGCGGTTGAGATGCGTTCTTTGCGTAGCATGAGTGGCATAAAACTTACTGATAGGGTGCGTAATAGCGTGATTAGAGAGAAGTGTGGTCTGAAAGAGAGTATTATTACAAAGGTAGAGAAAGGTATGCTGCGTTGGTTTGGGCACGTGGAGAGAATGGATGAATCAAGGATATGTAAGCAAATCTACAAGGGACGTGTGGTAGGGCAAGGCGGTCGAGGGCGCCCTCGAAAAACGTATATCGACCAGATCGGAGATGTACTAAACAAAGCCCAAATAAGGAGTACCCGAAACCGTCGAGCGTGTATGACAAGAGTGATGAATGTGAGTGAAGCGAGAGAAGTATGTCAGAATAGATGCGAATGGCGCTCTGTTGTCTCTGCCTACCCCGCAGGGAATAAGGCGTGACGGTTATGTATGTATGTATGTATGTATGTATGTACAGACAAACTGCAAATTGTGAATGCCAGAGGCTACTTCAGCCGTCGCCTCATGTCGACGGCGTCGAAAGAAGAAAAGAAAGAAGCCTAAGGGGCTATTTATTCTTACCCAGGCGATATACACTCTTCAGGCACGCTGATGCAAGCATGGTAGTTGATGTGAGATTCCACATAGTCTTTCCCTGGTCGGGCGTCTAAGATCATGACCTTCAACTTCCCACTTTTGAGGATTGTGTACAGCTGTTCACTCCTTATGGTAACCTCGTCTAGATCTGCAAGAAAAAGTACAAATAAACAAATTGTGGTTACACATTGACAAGGTTCTGTAATATTCAGAAGAACTCAGCCACTTGTGACTCTTGTGAGTTTTGGCTTGAATGAAACAAGATTTTGTTAAAAGTTAAGCTTCAATTTTCCAAGCTAAAGTAGACCAATTTATATTGGATTTGATGATGAGTGAAGAACTCTATTCATATTTGATTCTACAAAAGATAGAAAAGTTGCAGACAATGACAGATTCTGTCACTTTGATGTCGCAAGTAGGGTAGAAGGTGATAATAGAATAATAGTTACCAGGGAGCCCCAAAGGCTGTGGGGGCTCCAGAGCTGGCCCAGCTTCCATGGCCTTCTTCCTGTTGTCATCAATCTTTTGCTTTATCGCTTCATTCTCCTTTATTTCGTTCAGCCGCTTAGTCTTCTGTTCTTTGTTATATCTGGAAAAAATTGGTTATCCCTTACTTAAGCTGGGTATGAACTAGAGGCATGTTTCGGTTGAAGTCTCAGTTACAAGTAGCACACTATTCAGAGCATCTTTTACCCATATTCAAAGTTTATGAGAATGAATGCCTCATAAAATAATATGATCAACGTTTGACTTATTTTCGAATGTAATTTGCTGGAAACACTACAAATAATTAATATTCTTAAAAAGTGGTTGCATTGATTTTCTTTTCTGTTAATAAACAGCTGATTTTGTCCCTAACATCTTTCTAAACAATGTATGATTTTGTTGGAATGTTTGTGCACAGTAAGACGCATGTGGCTATACTTTAGACCTTTAGGTACTTAAAAGATGGTAAACAATCTTGACATGTCTTTTTATTGAAATACACAGTCTAAAAATTAAAATCGTTACACTATACAATTCAATTATGAAAGTAAATGAATTTTTCATACCTAAATCGTAAAATGTAAAGATTTTGATTTATAAAGTGTATGTTTAAATAAAAAGACATGTCAAGATTGTTTACCATCTTTTAAGTACCTAAAGGTCTCTAGTATAGAGTATTTTGGGCTTGTCTGCTCTAATTCTTACCCAGCTCAATAAATAAACATCACAACAGCTTTGATATGATCCATAATTCCGTAACATGAGTAACCTTTCATTGGCTTCACTCCCTTACTGCCTAAACTTTAACCTTTAAGAAACCATTATAATCTGAGATTCGGCAAACAATGTCTTTAAAAAAAAACTGTTGTCTTTTAACTTATTTGTTTTTTGGGAGAGAAACAGGATTTATAAGAATGAATGTTTTTTTCTCATAACTAAATAATAATAAATCATGCAAGTTAATATAAAAAAGGCTATTGGGTGAGGACTAAAAAGTTGCACCTGAATTACAACAGTCAAAATGACATGTTAGTTTGTACAATGTGAGATGAAAATCAGTCATAGGGCTTGTACACAAAACCGCAATGTGAAGCCGCAAATTAGCAAAACCCCAGCAATTTGTATGGTTAGTTGAGTAGCGAGTTAGCAGGTTTTTGCAATTTTATATTTATGAATTAACTGGTCTAAATACAGATGCAACTATTTCACTATTTTCCTATTCCCTATAGATAGACCAATAAGTAACATTATATACTGTATTGCCTCTTTATTACTAAATTTCCACTTTTGAAAGCTTAGCATTATTAGAAATATATCTGTAAAAAAAATAGTTTGTTTTTGTTGTGCACATATGGTGTGTAAATAAACTTGTTATGATTTTAATCTGATAAGATTTTCTATCTATATAACATTGCAACAATGAACGAATATTTCGTTTGCCCTCACCTGTCAATGAGACTGTTCTTGAGCTCCTCAGCAGCATCAATTGCCTTGTTAGGGTTCTTTGCTCCCAACATGCTATTGAAGTAAGCCTTGTCCTTCTGATACTCCTTGTCCTTGCTGATGAACGCCACGACTCGCAAGTACTTCATGTAGCACACGTACGCAAACTCTTCATCGCCCTTTTCCCTTGCCTCTTCAGCACTCTCAAAAAGCTTCTGGGCAGATTTGCATAACCTTCGGAAAAAAAGGTCATAAAACACAACAAAAAAAAAAGTTACTTAGTGTCCGGCCAAAACCGGCAAATTTACTCACAGCGTTGCCCTTTTCGACTTCAAATCCGGAATATTGTGCAATTTATCCAAATCCTCGATGCATTTTCCGAGATGCAGTTGTTGACGACGCGATTCTGTCATATTGGATAATTGAAGCTACGTCACAGATCGCGAAACGAATTGTAGTTGTGTTATTAGTCGCAGCGATCATTTAAAACACTACATTAGAGATAAACAACGCAGTGATTCCCGTAAAAAATCGCAAACGGAAACAAAAACTGGAAATATTAATCCAAAAACGTCATGTCTGAGTGAGACGTGAGTCGGATTGGATGAATGAAATGAATGATTCTGAATTTAACTGTCAAATAAAAATGCTGCCAGTATCTACCTGAAAATGCTACTTCATCCTACTCCGTCTCATGAATTTATTAATTGTTTTACATTATTCCTTGTCATATAACTACTTTTCGTACATTTTAAATAATTATTTCTGTGTTTATAAATTTATTGCAATCTAATTGTTTGCTCTGGTATAAGAACAAAAATGAAAGGAAAACATATGGAGAATGCTGAAAATGAACGAACAAAATAATCGCGTTTCGTTATTAAATTACCTGTTACATTTATGTTTTTCATTTCCGTAATCTACCATGTCAAAAATGAGTAAGGGTCCATGAAATAAACAATGTTAATTCATATGGATACTAAATATTATGTTCAATTAAAGACTACGTGCAAAACACAAAAAAAATATAATGGATGTCAACATTTTACCAAACCAATAAAACTTGACATAACCGAGCACTAACTAAACGTACACAATAAAAACGTATAGCGCAAAAGCGCAAGTTTTCATGCGCAGTGGAAACTCCTCTGATTTTCCTGGTCGATCACGGTTCCTTTAGTTTTTCAGCTGATCGCGCTTCCCACGGCCGTGTCGCAGACTGTCCCGTGGTGTCATGTGCGTAACTGTCGCAGCGTAGTGAAATAGCCGAGTGTTTGTGATTTGTGTAGTTTTCGGGTTAGCTAGTGGCAGTGAAAATGTTTTCAGGACTTACTAATCAGGTTAGTTCGTGGATGGGGGCCGCGAAAGGGGAGCCCCAGGATGAGGAAGTCCCGACACCTACTAAGGAAGCGACTGGGGAGCCAGCGGCGGAGGGCGAGCGACAGAGGTGCATTATTCTTTTGTTTACATTTTTCTATGCTCCGTAGCCCCGCTTTATCTGATAAAACGCGTATAAAATTAATTGATTAGCAACTCGTTCGTCTCGTTTTTGATTGAAATATGCTATTAAACTGCTGCAACCTTCCGAAAAAGTTCATTTAACCTTGAGAAACTTCTAGAAAGCAGTTGCAAGATGCAATAATTCGTCGAGTAATGCAATGCAGCAGAACGTTTCATAACTTTGGTGGGATATTGATCCAGCATGAGAATTTATTTAGGTCAAGAACATTGGTACTAGAATTGCTATGAGAATGCCAGGCCATCTTGATTGTATGGATGGGTGATTGGGTCTAATTAGATATAGCTCCATATGTTAAATAGCTATGAAATGATGGGTACAAATATAGATGTTCTATTTAATGATTATCCTGACAAATTTGCTGAAATAGTTTCAAATTGTTATTCTTTTTAAACCAGCACAAATGAGATTACAATAAGAGAAAAAAACTAGATAAAATTCCAGTAAAAATTTCAGGTTGTCTGACCTATTTTTCTGTTTTACCAATTAATAATAATAAATAAACTGACTACATGATTGAAGCAGATCTTCATGTTTAGTATTACATGAAAGTTCATTCTTATGGTTATGAATCTACTCATAAGCTTTAGTGAAAGATTGGTCTTTCACTGTCTTGTTAATAATTAAAAAAAAAACAAAATTCCATATACTTGAAAGTTCCATTTGCAGCAACACTTTAATAAATAAATATTTAAATCGAATCAGCTGAGAAAATCTGAATGGCCGCTTTACCTTTTTTCTGTGATTAATTATACATGCATCACTGAATCTCCTGCAGGGGAAACATTTTGTGTTGTTTCTAGAAATTTCCCATGGGACTTGCGTTAAAGCTAAGTTTAGGACATCTGGTGGTTTGAATGTGGTTTTAGCATTCATAATGTTGCTATTAGTTTAAAATATCTTGTTCTTATAAACATTTTATCTAGGACAAAGGCATTGCCTCTTGCATTGTCATCTAAATCGTAAATCCGTGATGCTAGAAACATACGCCACCAGGTGTCCAAACCCAAAACATGTAATGAAATCAAACAAATCTGTTTAAATTCGTTGCAGCCCAACAAAAGCTGGCAGCAAACTGGAACTCCTTACCAATGTACAGTCAAAGATGACAGGGTGGCTCGGGTCAGGGATCCCTATCCCTGGCCTCAGGAAAAACGAGGCCGCACCTGCCGAGGCTACAGAGCCTGCACCAGTAGAACCAGCCGAGCCTGCCGAACCTAAACCAGAGGGCAAAGATGATGATGATAACTCTAGGTATAATAGGTACGCGGGGTGGCAGATCAAATGAGTTTACTTTTTTGTCAAAGCTTTGGTGTGCCGTTTCATGACAATTTAGTAAAGACAGTTCCTTTTCTTAAGCTTTTTACACTGCGGCAACATTGATCAGCTTACGCACTGACACGCATTTGTTCCTATTTTTGCCACGTTATTGCATAACAGTTCATTGCTTTTCGATTTGTCATTACCCTCTTTTTCGGTATTGCCATGTTATAAAACATAGCTGCCATTTGATTTCCAGGTATGTCAACTGTCAAGCTTTAAAGGGTGATTTTTAACCGACTTCAAAAAGGAGGAGGTTCTCAATTCGACCTAATTTTTTTATGATTCTATTGTATTTGTCATTTTTTACAGAGAAATTAACAAAAAAAAGCATAGCATTGCTCATGCTAATTTTCAGCCACAGATTGTCTGGTAAAAGCCCCTTTGGTTTAAAGATTTAAATATGTAGGTCAACTGCAGATTTATTTGACCCTTTGTCTCTGGATATTCCTAAATATGCTTTAAGCTTGTTTTTTTTTCAGTATAATACTAATATTATACAACATTTTAGTAATTTTCAGAACTTTCTCATGTCTATTGTCTTATTGACATGCAGTTTCATTTCGTTGTGTTTGCCGCACATTACTAAGGGTCTCACCAAACCATTCAACGCCTTTTCGGAAAAATGGGGGTAGGAAAAGCTTTATGTCAACGCAATAAGGGCGATCAAGACGTCTATCGGCTCGGCTCGCTCGGCCGAGAATGGCCGAACCAATTGACGTCTTGTTGGCTCTTATTGCGTTGAGATAAAGCCTTTTCTGCCCAGGTTTTGCCGAAAAGGTGTCGACTGGTTTGGTGACACCCTAAACAGATGTATTTTTCACCACTTCTTGCCATTTTACCTATAAAAAATTGCATTTTACTCAAAATACGAATTACGTTAAATTGCAACTTTAATTTCTCGAACAAAAAAAAAATAATGCACTTTGTAGGTAAATTACGTGATCCTAAAGATTGACCAATTTCTATCACCCTTTATTGCCTTGATGGTTGTAATGCCTGTTTTGTAATATTTATACATACTTAGTACAGTCATGTTTAATTGCTCACACTAAATAAAATAAAAAACATGACATACCTACCTACTTTAATCAATTACAGATACAACCAATTTCATTCCAACTAAAAGATTTTTCCTGTGTCATGTTATGTCTGTGGTTCCGTTTTTTTATCATTCTGATCAGAACTGGCCAGAAATACTGTTTTACACTCATTGGCTGACAAAATTATTATTCCAAATTAGTTTTTTTTGTTTTTAAATCATAGGCAACTTTGAGATAATCTTTTTTCATTCTCAATACAACTGATACTTGTCTCTGTGAACTCATTGACTCTGCTCAAACCCCCATTTTTTATTTCTCATTGTTGTTCATTCTACTAAATTAGTGTATTTTTTTACCTATTTACTTACCTATATTTAATCTTTAGAACTAACCATTCAAATACATTCATTTATTTTAAAAAGAAATTGATGTTATTTTTACAGTCAGTATATGTATTTTATGCTGGTGTGTAATCTTGTGTATAGAAGAAAAACCACACATAAGCCGATTGTAATAGCTACAGCAATTTCATGATAAAGTATATTTTGAAGGGAAAAATGCCCATCCTATCTTTTAATAAATAGTGTCGTTTAACGATTTGCTGCTAAGTTTATAAAAGCACATAAGCATAAAACTGAACATTCTAAAAATAAGTCATACAATGAATGTATTTGAATTGGATTATGAAAAAACACCAATCTTTATCCAATAATGAGCAGCAACCACTGCTTTACCGGCGTCAGAAAATTGTAGCTGTTAACAAAAAAAAATCCAGCAATGTATTAAATTCAGCCATAGTTTTATTGGGTAAGGAATATAAATAACCGGTTTACACTCTCTGTCGCTTCTGTTATCAATTGTACAAAAACGTCATTTTGGCTTTCAGAATATTTGTGTTGGTTTCCTTAAATAACTTTTTCAACAGCCGATACTCCGATTTAAAGTAATTAAAAATTATTATGAAATTTGCAGGGCTCAAACATTTCGTACTGATGACGTAAAATAACGTAAATTGGTTTGCCGTAAAAATAATGTTCGATTTTTAAACGTTCGTGTGACATGTCGCACAAAGGAGCATAGTAATCGTGTGAATTCATGAAAGTTACATAGGATGAAAGGACGTTGTGAATAAAATAAATATTGCGGAACTTGTGACATAAAACCGTCAATTAATTGTAGAATCAATTTATTGTTCAATTAAAAGATGACGTCAGCCAAAGACTACTCGGTTCATTTAAAGCCGGGTACAGACTGCTGTAACGTAACATGCAATGTAGCACGCAAAGAAAGAATTTGCCGTCTACATTGTCGCAATGTGTCATGCAATGTAACAGAATTGCCACTGTGTGGAGACGCCTTGTGCGCACGAATCGTGCACACAACGCGCACGATCGCGTGTTACATTGCATGTTACGTTACACCAGTCTTTACCCGGCTTAAATTCCAAACAAACTGACAGCGGGAGCGGTGGCGTGATGGTACAGCCACTAGCACCAATATCTGATGAAATAAAGCTGGATAAATATCTGATATGACTCTATTACTGGGGACAGAAGGACGTATCAGATATTTTTGCGCTCTCCACCATGGCAGATATTAACTGTACGAACGAAACCCTTCTCTTTCCCTGCCGGTGCGATGTGCGTGCTCTCTCGTTATTTCGAATATTACAACTGTTACCGTGACTCGTGCCGCTCCGCTGCCGCAGTCAGTGTCAGAAATCATCCTATGAGAAGTTTGACATTTGACATCATCAGCATGTAGTTTGAGCCCCGTAGGGTTAGCATAGCAAAACGCGCGCGGGATAGACTACCTGTCACTTTCTGACGACTTTAGCTAGACAGTGACAGGTATAGTCTATCTCGCTCGCATTTCTACTCGCGCCTTGCTGTGTTATGGCCACGGGTATTTATTAAACACTGACTTCAAGTGGCCTACTGAATGCGAGGGAAGTCGAATATTTATGTCCGCGACCGGCCTTTAGCCCGAAACATGTCGAGCTAAACTCGATTTAAAACGTCAGTTATCCGTATTTATTAAAGAGTACTTCTTCAATCAAGAGCTTCGGTTTCATTAGTTTTGATATTTTTATATTATGTTAGACTTGTTAGAGAGTAGTATAAATATACTTAAGGCGCGGTACGCTACAGACTAGAAAAAAAGAGTAGAATTAAACGAGAAGGCGCCACTTTGCAAACGTCGCTTTTTTAATCATGTTGCTTTAGATATGGCAACAATTTTGTGTGAAAAATGTTAGTTCCTTTTTGTCAATTTCTTACACTTTTTAGGCGGTCTGTGTCCCTTCCCAACCGAGATAATGTGTAATGTTTGAATATGGAACCACATGATCCTCACGATAAGGTTCTAATTCAATTCGGTTCAACCTTCATGATCGTATAAACCCGGTTGTAATCAGTTGAATTTGACCCTCACGATCGTATCAATCCGGTTGCAAAGGGTCTATTGGTCAGGATTTATTATTAATATGTATAACGGTGGTAGGTGTGTGTGGTCGTTATGTAACCCGTTCGCTTGTCCAGCGCGACCGGCGGCGCCGACAGCAGGCCGGCCTCCACCGGCGGAACACCCACCGAAGAACAGCCCCAAGGCGTCGGCAACGGTACGTGGAAACTTCTAGAACTTGCTAGAATTGTAGCTTCATTTAGTAATAGGCGCGAATCGAGGTTGCTCAGTCTTTGTGCAAATAGAAGAGGATGAAAGACTGCTGGGCCATCCCACGCGCCCATTGCCTGATACAAAAAATCGGCCCACTAAGAACCCGTTCCCACCATGTCGTAGCGGCAGATCATTTTATATGAAGCTGTTCACATTTTATTTTGTCATATATTTATTGTGACAACGTTCTGCGGTAGGTCAGATTGCAATTGGTTTGTCCAAGATATGCACCGTGTGAAGCCATTTTATAATTGTTGGCTAGTTGTTTCTATCTGAATTGGTGACAGTTAATGTAGCACCATTCATTATTTTAATGTCACCCAAAGTACTTTTTTGTGTTGTTTTTTATTATTATTCTGTATTTTGCTCAGTATTTTGTTTTATCCCCTTTTTATTTCATCCCATTTCCAGATCAGCAAGGCAAGAAATTGTTGTCGCTTGACGCAATCGAGGTACCCGACATGCAGGAGTGTTAGTATGATTTTGTTTCCGTTTTTATTTGCCTTTTCCCTTTCCCTGTATAATTTTACTACCACAATAATTTCTTTTAGTTTAATTTAATTTCTCCGCGTGGTGTCGGCATAGAATAACACCTCTCCATTTCTTCTGTGGATCTCGTAAGAGGCGACTAAGGAAATAGGTTAAGGTATTTTAGGCGACAGGCTAGCAACCTGTCACTATTAAACCTACCAACTCAAAACCTAAAAAAAAATATGCTAGAAGAGGCCACGAAACGTGAAATAGTCATGGTCTTGTCTATGGAGCGTTTCGTGTGCTCAGCCTACCCCTTTTGGGAATATAGGCGTGATGTATGTAATTTCAAATGAACACAACGTTCGGTGAAACGAAAATTCGATGAACCGACTTGTCGTGCAGCTGAAATTCGGTAAAAAAATTCACATTGCTTTTGTTTCGCCAGTGACAACGAAAGCAGTGGCCGGAGCCAAGTCTCTTGGCAATTTCCTGTACTCGGCCGTGAACAAAGCTGGTGCTAAAGTGAGCGAGGCGAGCGCCAAAATCAAGAAGACCGTCGAGGAGAATGTGAGTAGATAGTTTCTACAACCTTCCAGATGTTACGAGAACGATTTTGTTGATGATTTATTCGCTCATATGTAAAAAGTTACGGGTATAGCAACGTTATAGTTTATTGGGACTAACTAGCTTTCCGCCCGCGGCTTCGCCCGCGTGGAACTCGGTTATATTGCGGTATAAAGCACAACTATAAGAAAAATTCTCGTTTCAAACGACACACAGCGCCATCGATCTATCATCTATCGATCGATCATCGATCCATATCGATCTATCATCGATTGATATCGATCTATCAAGCAAACTATATTTTTGTTTTCCCTCGGGAACATCATTCTTTTCCGGGAATAAAATTACCCTATTATTTAATCCGGACTTCTATCTTTATGTCTGCAAAATTTCAAAGCAATCGGTTCAGTAGTAACAGCGTGAAAGCGGAACAAACAAACAAACAAACTCACTTTCTGACTTATAATATTAGTAAGGATGTCGATATAGGCCTTAAAAAGACTAGTTGCTGAGGACTTCTTTTTTTAGGACAGTGCTTCTCAACCATGGGCTGCGACTTTTTGGGGTTCATAATAACGTCAGGCGTCGCGGGAGGTTCAATTTTAAGTATTAGAAAAAGCAACAATGTAAAAACTACGCGTAATCCTGATTCGAAATACCAGAAGGTCGTGATTTTTTTTTACATTCGGAAGGGGTTGCGTCGTGAAAGAAGTAGATTTTTTTTATTGACTATAAATTACATGAGTATGCTAAATTTTAATTCAATCGGAACCCGGGAAGTGGTAGAGGGAAGTGGTGGAATTTAACTTGCAAGATTTGATTAACAGACAAATAAACAAAAAAACATCGGGACAGGTGAAGCTAACTAAAAGCTTGAAAAAAATAATGTTTCTGGTAATTTAAATGAAAGGTCTTTTATGATACAGTAACAGATATAAAGAAAAATACTTAAGAATACTGCATCAGAACTAAATACCTATTATGTAGAAAGACCGATGTCAAAATTAAAATTATTGTTGCAAGTATACTTTTGGATCCTCAACAAGATCTTAGTTTATTTTTTATCATGCCACTTGTTTAAAAAGCGACACCCGATTTTTTAATATTTTATTTTGATATTTAAAGGAATATAAATTTCTTCCTCCCATCTAAACAAAGACTAACGCAATCTTATTCCAACGAAGTTGAAATTTAAACTACGCCGTCTCCGTCCCCTTCCAAAGCTGTATAATTTGGTTTGGCAATGGAACTAATTTCAAACAAAACCCCAAGTACGAAAAGAGTGACTTTTCCGTCGGCCCGAACAACAAAAAGCCTCGCAACAACACGAGTCTTGAACTTTAAAAATGCCCTTGTTCTGGTGAACAATATCCAACCTGAAACAACGGTGCTCAATAGGATTCGTGGCGAAGGAAAATTTCCACGAAATTGCTACTGAATGTACAAAAGCGAGTTAATTTTGGACTTGGACTTATTGTCGAAGGCGTGGTGTATTTGTTATCGCTTTCGACATCACTTTTACGGAATCGTATAGAATTTGGCGTTAAAAAGATCACGTTGCCAATAGGCTTTGTTTTTTAGCACTGTGGGCGTTGGAAGTTGGAACAAGTATCGCAATGGAAATTTGTTTTACGCCGTAAAAAATAAAACAATGCTGGTGTTATTCACGATATTGTGAAAGCGCTTTGGTGTTTTTGTTAGGATTCATTCAACGAAACGAAAATGAAAAGTAATGGAATAAGTCACTCTTTACTCGTAAGTCGTAAGTAAATAAAGTAATGTGAAATGAAGTCGGTTAAAAAAGAATGACTTCATCATCAGCCTATATACGTCCCACTGCAGGGCACAGGCCTCCTCTCAGTATGAGAGGGGTTGGGCTATAGTTCCCACGCGGGC
>BHDV01007967.1:188927-199775 GCA_005406045.1 Adoxophyes honmai | reverse complement strand
AGCCGCGAAATGGACATCTCGAGTCGCTTGTCGCGTCGCGCTTACACTCCGTGCTAAGCGTGCTGTTGTGACTTCTGTACTTGATTGTTAGATTTATCGCACTTGGGAAAGTCTTGAAAAGTTCTATCAAGATGCTATGGACCTACATACCAAGCTCCGTACAAGGCGCGTATTCTCGAAGGACATAGACGATCGCGATTCGATCATTGAACCTAGGTACTAGTTTATAAGCACGATGACGAGGGCATGTTTTATGTGTATGTATGAAAAACGTTGTATCGTACATACAAATAATATAAAAACAAGTCTTACTAAGTACTGCACTGAAATGCACTTCAATCTAAGCATTGAAATGTGGCAACCGAAAATTAAGCCCAAGGCAGCTGCCGTGATGACATTTACTGACGTTTTCTTAGTTTTCTATTCGACTCCAGTAGCGCTATTGTCTAACGCACTAAAAATCTAAATGTTGTTTAATTTGACAGTTTCAGTGTCAGTTCGTTTTGAAATGTAGGTAGATATCAATTTCAAAGCGATTTTTGAATTCAACTGTCAAATTAAATGCGATTTAGATTTTTGGTGCATTAGACAATAGCGCTGCTGTAGGGTTAGCACAGCATTACGCTCCAAATAGACTACCTTTAATTTTCTGAAATGTTACCTTTAATTTTCTGAAATGTCTAGTTAGACATTGACAGTTATAATTTATCTAGAGTGTGAGTCGTTTCCGTTTCGCGCCTAAACTATCATTAAATCGCTAAAACAAAAGTTTTGTGTAAATAGCTGTTATGCTTCTGTTAGTGGTTAAAAAGACATTGCTTCATTGTAGATACAGTCTTCTGCATGTAACTTGTAAAAATCTTGGAGTAGTGGGGGTTAAGTTAGCGCATCTACTACGTAAAATAAACGTTTTAGAATCGTCACCATTATATTTTGCAGTTAGAGTTCGAGCAAGTGGCCTACAGAGTAATGATAAAGTATATAATATACTAGCTTTTGCCCGCGGCTCCGCTCGCGTTAAATTCGGGGTATCACAGAAGGGATAGCACACATACCAATTTATAGCTTTCTACATTGAAAACTTCCACCCCTCACTTTAGGGAAATGGGGGTTTTGAAGAGACAAAAAGTAGCCTATGTCACTCTCCATGCCCTAAACTATCTCTACCTGAAAAATCACGTCAATCCATCGCTCCGTTTAGCCGTGAAAGACGGACAAACAAACAAACAAACACACTTTCACATTTATATATTGGTACGGATGAAAGGGTGAATAGGCCAAACTCAACATTTTAAGTAGGCACTAAATGTACTCAGGTCTCGCTTCAATGAGCTGGCGATAGGGTTTAATCCATCACGAAGCGAAGCGAGACGAATGATAGGATATATCTCAATTCATAAACCCCACGAGAACTACGGTGTCATAGCAGTCAAACTAAGTCTGCCACAAACCAGCTGTGGTGGTGTGGAAGTTAACAGCCAAAACAATTACTAACACAAGAGGCATTACACCTTACCTCTGGATCGACTACACATGTGCAATGACGACGCCAATGGTGATACATACATACACACAATCAAGCTTATAGTCCCAAATAGGGTTGGCAGAACACACGATTAAAAACAAATGACAGAGGGATAGGTGAAAAAAGGTGATAGTGACAGGTTCTTTTCGCCTAGAGCATACCTAAACGTACGTCCTAAGTAGCCTTTTACGACGTCCACGGAAGAAATGCAGAGGTGTTATTGTAATCCAAATATGAGAATCATTTACTATGAGATAACACAAACAGTTAGTTTACTTTCCTTGAGGTGTATAAAAAAATATAGCAGTCAAATTTGACACCGTTCCGAGCCAGGGGTTAAGAAAAAGCAATTGTCGTTTCGCTTTGTCTTGCCTCTTTGTTGGGGAAGCGCCTTATACCTACCGACAATCCAGGCTTAGGTATGTCAGGGCAGCTAATCCCGTTAATACCTACTCGTACTTGCCGGGGTTTTCTCTGTCTGGCGAGACAGTTCACTTCCTCCACTTAATAACGAGCGTTTTTTACTTTGTTGATGACTTCAGAAATGGGAAAGAAAATTACAAAGCTTTTTGCAACAGATAAATAGCCATCTCAAAATCTAAAAATATGCTAGAAGTGGCCACGAAACGTGACAGTCATGGTTTTGTCTATATAGCGTTTCGTGTGCTCTGTCTACCCCATTTGGGAATACAGGCGTGATGATGTATGTATGTATGTAAAGAAGGCATGGTTGCCTAGCGGTTTGATCTGCCTCCCATGCAGAGGGTCATGGGTTCGAATCCCAGGCGCTCCTCTAGTTTTTGTGATTCATTTGCGAAATTGAGTTTGATAATTTATATTTACATATCAATCTATCAGTGAGGGATAACATTGTGAGGAAACCGGCAAACGTGGACGAAATGATTCATTCCAGGCCGCGTGGAAACTACAGTCCAAATCCCTCTCAAACGAAGCATTGATATGGGTTGAGGTTCGATCATGTTATTATTATCATTATGTAGATTTATTTTCGTCTTAGGTAAGGATTTCACAATATGATATAAAATGAATACCTATAATTAAAACATTTTTATTATCAACGAGTAAAATTATTAAAACTGCCCGAATTCTATTTTTCGTTTAACGTTTTGTGTTTTGTGTGCCGTCTCCCCCTTTTTGAAAACAGGCGTGAAGTAATTATAATATGTAAGAAAAAAATAAATTTACATGACTGTGATACCTAGTTGCTTATCTATCTAATGTTTACATATTTGTTTCCGTTACCTAACTTAGGCCGGCCACATACATACGGAATTCCGTTTCGGAATCTCGAATCGGACTGTCCGAAGTCCGAACGCACTAAATCCATACGACATCTATGAACTATGAACCAGCCACACACATTCGGAAAAATTCCGTTCGGAATTCCGAACGGAAAGCTTCCGTCTGTATGTGGCTGGTCCATAGGTTTGTATGGATTGACTGCGTTCGATTTTCCGATTCGAGATTCCGAAACGGAATTTTTCCAAATGTATGTGGCCGGCCTTAACCTTTTGACCGCCAAGGCGCGAAGTGAAACGCTGTGCTCCCAACGCCAAAGACGTGAGTCGGCTCTTAGATAATGGTTGTTTTTTTTCGAATGGTGCTGTATTATTTTATTTAAATTAGGTATAAAATAACTTACACTACCTATAAATAAAGTAAACCTAGAAAAAATGTTCCAGCGTTTTATATTTCAGTTCTTTTGCAATAACTTCGACGCACCATTTAACGTCGTGGCGTCACGGGCACTGACTTGCGATGACGTGATATGGCGTCTTTGGCGGTCAAAAGGTTAACCAATTAAAAAGTGCAAAATGACAAACTTACATTCCAGTTGTCTGGTTATCAATTATTACTGTTACTTACTTTTATCAGCACACGTGAGGGAAATTGTGTTTGAGAATTCCATCCACTATTACACAGGTTAAGTTTCATAAACTATGTAACCCTTTTCACAACATTTCTCATAGAACCAAAATATTGACATAATTTTTCATCAACTAGCAATTTCCTTGTTTGCCAGTTTTCACAATAACATGACTCCTTTGATATATTGTACTACATCTATTGCGTTTTGTTTTGAAAAAAATATTACAAAAGTTTTTTGTACGTTGATGTGTAAAAAATTTTTTTTTTTTCAATATGGTAAACAAGTTTCTCCTTCACAGAATCGAGAGCGTGATTGACACCTGTAGCAAAAAAAAATAATTTTTAGTTCGTTAGTTTTTTTCCTACATTTAGTATGGGGCATGGGAGTAATGAAATGATGCCATAATTTTGTTTGGTAAGTAAGAAGAGTATACCTCTGTATAGTATATGGCGATAAAAACCTAATCAAGCCTTCGTGGTTAGCCACGTGATACCACCACGTGACACAAGAAATACCATCGACGGTATACAAGTATACAAATACCTATGACTGATAGTTCAAATTATTTTCTGCCAACAGGTTAAGATAACCAGACGAAACGACCGGTTAAGTTCATCGCCTGAATAACCAAATTAAATAAATTAATACTAATATAGTTGAGTAACTTAAACTTAATGGTGTTGCCATTAATTCGGCAGAACCGCTTTTTGTCATTTTTGTTACACGCAACGGTGATGACGTAATTTATAGCGTTGGCAGAAAAAATGAAGACGGTTTTTATGAATTCGTAATGAAGCTGACGGTACTCGAGATGGATGGTTCGTTACTTGATGAGTTGTGCTGTTTTTTGTGACTTGCCTTGGGTTGTATGATGAACAGAGAACAGATGATGTTTACGATATGTATGTTGCTGTTCGGTTATTCACGGACAGGAGAGAGGAGTTAGCGAAATCATAAGTATTTTTGAAGGAATAAGACATTGAATTCCTTGTCAAGCTTTGTGTCTCTTTTCAGAAGCGTATCGCATAGCCAATTTGTTTATTGCCTATATTCTTATATTTACGTACAAAAATACGTGGCGCGTACACTCTCTTGTTATGTGCACATTTTTTTGCTGAAATATGACTTTTGTTAAGGAGTAGTGCTGGAAGTAATACTTATTCTGTGATATTACTAAGTATACTTTGAGAAGTAAGTGATAGTTGATAGATTATTATGTTTACATACATTATACTTGCATAATTGCCAATTCAAAAAGAAAGTTCGTGTCGAACCCGGCAGGAAATGTTTTAGCCCGCATCGTTGTAGACATGCTTTGTCTGACACTTTCCTTTAGCGGTTTAAGTGTCGATTTAAACATACATACATACATACAATCACGCCTGTATTCCCAAACGGGGTAGGCAGAGCACAGAAAACGCTATATAGACAAAACAATGACTATTTCACGTTTCGTGGCCACTTCGAGCATAGTAATATTTAGGATTTGAGGTGGCAGGTACAATAGTGACAGGTTGCTAGTCTGTCGCCTAAAGTATACCTTAACCTATGTCTTTAGTCCACCCGTGAGGTGTCGGGTTTAGAATAACACCTCTCCATTTCTTCCATGGATGTCGTAAGAGGCGATTTAAACAGACGAGAATAAACTTTTTTCATATGAATAAATTGATGTATGTACTCATTTTTTTATTATTATTTATTGTTCTTTACACATGTGACAGATACTTAATGGCTAAATACAGCGTCCGTCCCGCAAAACTGTTTACACAGTTTGACTGTGGGATCCCTTCAGTCGCTATAATTTTCACTTCAAATTTACAATTTTTATTGAGAATTTTCATTACACAAGTATTTCCTGAAATGACTAGTTTTGAGGAAGATTTTTTTTAACCAGCCTTTAATTGCGTAGGTATGAATTGAATTCCTATTTAGTAAACTTTAAAATCTTATTTAAAAAGCTACATATTTTTTGCTAAACAGCGAGCGAAGACGAAATGTTGCAGAGTTTTTTATTACTGGTTTGTTAGCCCAAAATGACGTCACGATCGTCGTCATCCTAAAATACGCTGTTGGGTTTTTTTTTAATTAAAATGAAGTCGACTGACGCTGAATTATGTCGTAATTGGTCGCTAGCTGATTAATGGTTCATCTGCACAGCATTCATGGCGGAAGTACTCTTACTACTCTAAATACTCTTCTCATTAACATAGGCACCGCTAATTAGGACTTCATTCACATTCAGCTCGCAGTTAGACCGAAATGTATAATAAAATAATGTATGTAAGTAGTGTTTGGAACGAGTCAGCACAAAACAAATTCATACAGAAGTCAATCAAGTGTATGTACTTCACACATTTCATACCTACGATAGGCGGTCGCCTTAGGGATGTCAATGGCGTATGCATATAAAACTATCGTGGTAGTGGCACTTGTGTCTAGTAAGTCTAGTTATTTGATTTAAATTGTAGATACCTAATAGGTAGTAAGTAAAACATTGTTATTCAAATTACGGTGTTACATATCTCGCGACGTATTTTAAAGTGTGTAGTGTGTAAATTATCATTCTTATCTACATTTTTTTAGAGTAAGCTAATGGAAAACACTTTTAAGGCACTTCATTTAAGATACTTGTTGCAGTTTGACAGTTCTGGGAGTTACTCTTGAAAAGGTTGCAGAATCGTTACCAAACGCGCGTCTCGCGGACGGTAATCGCGCTCGGTTTGGTCCCAAGTGTTCCGAGACATCGTGTCTGTTAGCTGTGTCTGTGTCTGTGTGCGTTTTGTATGGCTTTGATTGACTCATGATTGACTACTGTATCATCGCGAACAGGGATTGTTGAGCCACTTACCTATGTTTGTAACTTGGCCGTGTAATTCTAATCCAATAGCTGACATCTAGTCGGTCACATCGGTCATTGATTACACGTCTAAATTGCGAACAGTGGCAAGTGGCTCAACAATCCCGGTTCGTGACTGTACCCAACCGTGTTTCTAGTCAGTGTCTACGCGGAACAATATCGTGACTATGTTGATAGTACTCATCAGTATTATTATTTGGTGGACGGACTTGGGCGGAAGCGAAATTAAATACAAAGGAGATACTTCCTCTTTGGACTCAAAACATTAAGGACTAGAACCTAAACGCTAAACATAGAACTGGTGTCGCTCGTTGAAAGGCAGACTTGGGAATTGCCTTCTTTTGTGAAGTAGATGACATAGGAGCTGCCATTGACACTATAACTGCACTAGGTACATAATCTTCTCTGTAATCTTGTAATGAGTAGGTATTTTATCGAAATCATACATACATAGGTACATCACATCTGTATTTCAAAATAGGGTAAGCAGAGCAGAGCACACGAAACACTACAACATAGATAGCTATGTATTTCACAAACCGCAGCTACTTCTGGAATATTTTTGGTTTTGAGTAAGGTATTATAGTGACAAGTTGCTAGCCTGTCGCCTAAAATATAGCTTAACCTACATCCTTAGTCGCTTATGACATCTACGAAACGAACGGAGAAGTGTTATTCTGATCCCGACACCACATGGGAAAATATTACGCTCCAACAATAACAAAACTGCAACGCTTCAAAAACGCATAACGTTGGTGGGTGCAACATAAAATGGGGCCCGTAGCATGGTTTCAAAATTATGTGAAATAGTTGTATAATTGCATGTGGTCCTTAAATGTCTCTCCACATGCGGAAGATTTTCTACAGGACCTACTACAACAGATGGTTCCTTATGAAGTTGCTCTATTATTCAGTGCAGTGATTTTTATCAATCGTAAATCGACCTGTGTGGTGTCTAATTAGAATAACACCTCTCCATTTCTTATTTCTTCGTAAATGTCGTAAGAGTCGAATAAGAAAATAGGTTGAGATGTATAATTTTAGGCGACATCGACAGGCTAGCAACCTGCCAACTAAAAACCTAAAAAATATGCTAGATGAGGCTACTCGTGTGTTCTGTCACTCCATTTGGGAATACAGGGGTGATGTATATGTATGTAAATTAATAAAATAAACAATAAGTTGTGTCTTATTAATGCCGCGCAAGGGATTTTTTTTCCACGTCGTCTATTTTCGTACTCAAAATACACGTTTGCATTCAATCGAAAGTTGTGATAATATTGTAAATAACAGGTTATTTCTTAACAATACGTAATGGTAAAGCAAGAAGCGCTTACGTCGCTTACTGCGCCGACCTTTAACATTGACCTCTCAGAATATTGTGTGCTGACTTTGCAATGTCGGTAATATTGCTGATGTGAATTTTTATCAATAACTTGTATCACAATATTCTCCACAGTTGTTTTCGAAAATTGCGCAGAATCACGAATAGAAACAATAATGGCTAATAGACACTTTGGTACTATCGAACCAACTGATTCCTGACCCATCGCAGAACGTTGTCACAATAAACGTTATTGAGAATTCGCCTGTCGAGCAACGCAATGTCACTATGACGTTTACTGTGAATAGGTTCTATGGTACCTTCAGATAACCTGAAGTTTATGAGAAAGGGAGATGGTGTAAGTAATAATATTTAAGATTAACTGGATATTATTGGTAGGTCACAGCGCGTTGTTTTACACGTGACGTTGAAATAGGCAGCCGAGTGTTCTTGCTAAGGTCAGCTCTGCGATGGGTGAACGTCTCGGTTGTTACGCCAAGGGCGAGGTTTAGTTAAAACGATGTTACTGAGACCTATAATCAGTCAAATTAATCACGGTAACTTGTAATAGTGTTTCCGCGGTCTTTGTATTTTGGCTTCGTTTTCTTGCCTTAGATTTAGATACATACTTTATCTATGGCCCTAGTAAGACTGGGAGGATTGTTGTTGTGTATCGAAAATGGCAGTAACTCGCACTGCGCCCCTGTATGTTGTTTACGTAATGATTTAGTTAGATGTTTGCTTTTTTTATTTAATTAGATTTAAAGAATAGGTTTAGGCGATAGAATAGCAACTTATTATACCTCTTTCTTCTTTGTCAAAATCAAACGTTTTGCTAAAAATGGATGTGAAACGAATAGTCCTGAATTTACGAAAATACAAGAGCGATGTTTATGTTATGTATCATTTTAGATCGCATACTTATCGTAGGAAAAAAAATGGAAATGGATTGAAAAATATTCTTTGGGAACGTGAAATACACACGTATCACACGTATTATTTTCTTTTCTACAAGCCTGGTGAGTAGATATGTAAATATATTGGCAAGCGGCGCATAAATGTCGTGTCGAGTCGCAACTACTGATATTAGCAAGGCCGCAAACTGCAGTTACGTTGTCCCCTAGTGAAATGCAGCGGAAGTCTAATCCTGCTTGACATACTGTTTAGTTCCGGAACTATTACTTGTATGGTGCGTGTTTCTGGATACTCTAAACCTTATTTTCTGCAACTCCATGGTGTCTGCTCTCTGCGCGCTATATTTCTTTAATAGTCGAACGAAGTAAAGCAACGGAAATATAATTAGAATTCAAAAACCACGCTTTAAAATATATAAAGGCTGTGTTTTATAAACATGACACATAATTGCCTATTGTGTTATTCTGGAAACGATGAAAACGGACTTCGGAATTTACAGACGGTAAACCGTATCACATTCATTCATATAGTTCTCGGCATCAAGCTTGGCAATTTTTTTGTGGTGGGGTAAATTCGCGCGTCGCTTTTTTGAAGTAAAACTCCCATCGCTTGAAATCTGGTCAAGTATTGCCGGCCACTATACACTAAAGTTTTAGGATTTATTAATTAATACGTACCTACTCGTACATACATACATACATCGTCATGCCTCTTTTCTTCAGGAGTAGGCAGAGACAGTTAATTAATAGTAGAATATTTTTCTCCTATTTGAATAAAAAAAGTATTTTGAGCTGATTTAAGTGAACGTACACGAACAGATAAAGTGATGACTGATGACAATGATACTGTATTAAAATTAAACATACCTGTCTCGTAATGTTCCGAGCGCTAAGCAACAATCGCATTCATGACTCGATAAATGCATCCATAATCGGTTGGGCGTATATCAGACGGGGATTTGACCTTAGGATGGCAGAACAAGTTCAAATTATCTCCTCTTCCGCGGCCACACCAAATCACAACACTTAGTTAAGAGTATGTTAAGTGATAAACCAAACGACCTTCAAATCAAAACCACTAATTTCACACTATGAACTCTCCATCGGACAGTACCCAACTAACACTCAACAGATGCACTCGCGACTCGTTCGGGTCGAAGAAAGTATTCGTTTTTTGAAACCTGCGTCTGCGAATCGAATTCGTTATCGATCCGTACGATCGATACTGTTTTACGGTTTGTTTTCTTTTATCGAAACGTTTCGAGTTTCGATTAACGAGCGGAGCGTCGCGCGTGTTGCCGCGTCGATGCAGCCATTCGCAATAAAGCAAGTTTCCGTTGCCGTCGAAGAAAACACCGCCGAGTTCCGGACAGCTATGCCGGCCAGGGTAGCTGAAGATTACATTGCCGGCCGGGGGCTGAATGACTTCAAAGTCAACGCCCGCACTCCGCAATGTAATTTAACTAGTTTTTTTTGTCATGTGTAAACAGGGCTTTAAAATCAGAACACTCGCCATTCAATCAAACTTAATCTCTTCGTTTGATTGCTTATTTGTCCACAAAGCAACAATGGGACAATGGGTGCCGATTAATAGCTTGTGGTTTTTACAAGACAATGTTAGCGCTAAATCGTTACGAGTATGTTAGTAGTTTGGAATACAAAACAGTACAAAAAAATAACTGAAAAGAAACAATCGGACTGAAAAAATAGTTATTTACAAGCCATGGCATGACGCATGGGGCTTTCAAATTACTTGATGCATGAAAATTACTACTTGTCTATTTGTCCAGATGTTTCTTATATTTTAGCATCTTATATATTTATCCGACTAATTATCTTCGCCTAGGTGTATTGTATCTTCATTATATATCTACAAGGTTGAAAAGAATTAGATGAAATCATACCGGAGATTTTTACAGCCCGGTTTATTTCCAAGAGTCAATCTAATGTCAATATTATGAAGGAGACATTCAAAATATTATTAAACTTGAGTAGTATCATGCAACATAATGTTAGCAGATCCGTTTATGGTGCGATTTCAACGAAATTTCCAGTTGGTAACTGGATATTTTTACTGAAATGCATTTTTTTAAACTCGCACCCGTTACATCAGAATAAATAAGGATATTCTCACGCCTACATACATATTCTCACGCCTGTATTCCCATGAGGGGTAGGCAGAGCACATGAATTAAAAAACATCCAGTGCCACGTTTATCAAATTCAGGGTAACCAGATGGTTAAACGTGATGTTGCGGTGACAGGTTGCTAGCCCATCCCCCACAATACACTAACCCTTTCCCAGAGTCGACTCTTACGACACCCACGGGAAGAAAG
>BHDV01007967.1:171612-188071 GCA_005406045.1 Adoxophyes honmai | reverse complement strand
TACTCGAACGTGACGTCACGCGAAACTTTTAGGCTCTGTATTATCGTCGTTTTTCGTCTGTCAAATAAAAGAAAAAATATGGATACAATATTTTTTCGTAGTCTATCTGACGGACTAAATGGTTTTTTCTAGTCATCTAGCTTATTAAGGTATCTACAATGGTATGGGATAGTTTGAAACCCGAAGAAAGATAATAATATAGGCTACTGCTTTTTACAAAAAAAAAAAAACTATTTTTACGCTAAGTCACGGGCTTAGCTAGGTGAGGCTGATGAGGTCTTTTTACATGAACCTGTTTGGTATTGACCGCTATCTCACCAGATGAAAAATTATGATGAAGCCAACTGTGTTCTTCTTCATCATCGTCATCATCATCATTTCAGCCATAAGATCTACCTACTCCTGAACATAGGCCTCCCCTTTAGACTTTCATGAATAATAGCCTATACAGTCTTGCCTTGAAAGGCCCTAGGTTGTATAGGTATATCAAGAAATCTGACAACGCCAACGAATTCCCAATCTTCGTAATCTCTAGCAGCACTTATAGGTTTTACTTATTACTAAAGATGATGCGAAGCGCTTTGTTTGATGTGTTTTTGTGTTCATGAATTCATGAATCAACTTACCGAAGCGTGGGTGCACAAGGAATTTTTTATTCACGTACCTACTTTAAAAGTGCTCCGATATAGCCTTCAAATCAAAATTTTACTGCATCAATCACATTACATGGTTACATACAAACATAACCGTCACGCCTTATTCCCTGGTTATTAGACGGTAAAATATATGTGAGATACATTATACATATGTGACACCCTGCAAATGAAAAGTATTGTTTAAACCTCGAAATAATAGACAAACCTACGATGCCGTCTGGTTCAATCAACTCCCTTACTATGTTCGGGTGTTAAACCACAATATGTGTTTGTTCATAGGTTAGAAATTGGATTGCCGGTCAGTAAAAATTCGTTCTAGAACAATTGCCCATAGTGCTAAGAAAAAAATGTCAAGGTTCAAGGTTTTAGCAACTTTCGGGTCAGTAACAACTTTTTAAACTTGGCATTCAAAGGTTTGCAAAGGTAAAGGACCGTTAGGTGAAAGATCAAGTTGTGATTAAGGCGTAAAACAGTGCTTCAGACTACATACATAAATGTACAATGGTTATCACAAAAATCGAGTTTTTACACTATTAGGTACTCACAAGATTTCAAAGATTTTATGTTCAGAGATTGGGCCGATTTTTATGATGACCATGTAGTAACTCCTATACTCCTAGCGCCACCTATCGTCGAGTAGTAGAACTTCTGCAAACGTTACCTACGTCATCTGCTGTCAAAAACGATTCAACATCGTGGTGACGAAGTTTAATAAAATTATACTTCTAACTTTCTCTCTTTGGACTTTCGGTCCCCAAGCATACCATCCGCCTGGAGAAAAATCTCTCTTGGAATCCAAAGCCAGAATTGAAAGCCAGTATTCGACTCTTCCTATGCTAGCGTTTATCCCGACATTTATTTATTTATTTATTTATTTATTACAATAAGAATTACACAGCATTACAGACAAATCCAATGCGCTATGAACTTAAACTAATACAATTCCACAACGCGACACTATACAATGTTGCGAAATGGATGTAGACAAACAAAGAGTAAAATACAAAAAAGAACACTTAAGAGAAAACACTAGATCTCCTATCATCCATCAGCTCACAGAATCTTAGACATTCACGATACACAGTCGGCCATCTACAAGCAAATAGGTCACATTCAGGCTTAAACGCTTTTAGGTTTTGTCGTCTTTTTTTCTCATGCATGGGTAGAGCGGGAACGTGTTTCATGTCTGAGATAAAACTTAGTATGCTACTAGAGGTCCAACGGCCTAAATTTAGGACAAATATGAAAATGTGTTCAAAATTATGGGTTGATTTTAATTTTGTATATCTACCAAATTTTTACGTGGGGTTTAGAAGGTTAAGTACCTGATTGAAGGTACTTGACTGACTGGATGTTACCTACGTTGTGGAGCAATAATTCAACCAAAGTTCACAACAATTAAGTATTACTCGGTAAATCCTTCTACCTTAATATTGAAAGGAATGTTGTTTGTGGTTCAAAAAATACTCTAAGGGCCATACCACACTGCTGCCGTTACCGCATGCGGCGCGCGGAACCGACCAATCATCGAGAAGCCGGTCACCAAGCAACCAATCAACAAACACCACTCGCGCACTCGATTGGTCGCTCTGCGTGCTGTATGCGGCGGCAGCGGCAGTGTGGCATTGGCTTGTGGGTAAAACCCACGCCAGCCGCCAGCTGTACTGATATTTTGGCCGGTGATTTAACCTTTTTGCACCTTTGCACCTTCGGCTATTATGTCTCCATCCGGGTACAGAATTCTATGGTCAAATCAAAATATTATTGCAGAGAAGCCCAGTAAACGCACAAGATGTCTTACCTAAAAATAGTAGCCGGAACCGGATGTGGCTACTATTTTGACAGCTCAGTACTTTAAAAAATATCAAACCGTAACGCAAACGTAAAAACGATGCGTAAAAGGTCTAAACCGCTAAAGTTAGTTATGTTTGTACGGGCAGCTGCAGAGAAAAGTACAGATGTAGTGAGAAACTATTTTCCTTCGTAAATGTTCGGAAAAGTTCGTATTTATCGTTTTATTACTTAAAACAATTACAATTATTATTTAAAACTGGATATTTACCATATATTTTACGGAATGAATTCCCTTTAAAATGGGCACCGAAGCTATTTGAGAGAAAACGATAAATACGAACTTTTCCGAACATTTACGAAGGAAAATAGTTTCTCACTACATCTGTAACAAACCTCCGAGTAATGAAACATTGATGGGCGGGGGTTACTTTTCTCTGCAGCTGACTGTTCTACCAATTGGTTTTTGGCGACATTTTCCACTCGGAACTTTGTATTAGTAAGAATAGGATTCTGTGTTACCTTTATATGGAAAATTGTAATGTTTATAGAACTACAAGAACAGCGTCGTTAATAAATCCTTACGTATGACGTTTGTGATATTTTACTTAAAAATACATAATCACTTTTAAAATGTCTGTTATATATGTTTGTATACCTATTTGGCTATTTCCATCAATCCAGATCCTAATACTTAGTTAAGTAACGTTCATGATTCAGGATTATATCTGTTATCATTTATCAACTTACCAACTGTAAAATAGTTGGCTTATGAAGTTCAATTTAGTTTTTTAGGTCCAAAACCAAAGCCTTCCCCGAAACCGGTTTTTAATAAGTAAAAAGCACATTTAATATCCACGAGATTAATAAGCTGTTTATTATTTGCAGGTACTTCATCATGGAAGAAACAGCAGTATGCGTCAGTACATTTTTCCAAGATGGTGACTGCAATGCCATCGTGAAAAGCCCTAACGTAATCTTGTCATCATCAACGGACCTGAATTCTTTGAACATTTCTCAAAACTCAAGCCAGAATAGCATCGATGACGTCGAATCACTTAGCCTGTCTCAACTCACGATCGAGGAACAGGAACCAATAGTAATCGATCCTTTTTACAACATTACCCCAAGAGAAATGCCGTTGTCACCTCACTATGTCTTCGAAGAAGAATTTGCAGCTAACCCCTGGGCGATTTTAATAGCAACCATCTTCCTAACAAAAACATCTGGCAAAATTGCCAGGCCACATATAAAGAGATTCTTCGATGAATACCCCACGCCGTACCACGTTTTAAACGATTGCCCAGCCTCACTTGAGAAGTTTTTTGATAACCTGGGACTAAGGAAAAGAGGCCATACAATCTGGAGGTTGAGTTATCAGTTCGTATCAGCAAAATGGCGGCGGGCTAGCGATTTATTTGGCATAGGAAAGTACGGAGAAGATGCTTACCGGATTTTCTGCTTGGGCCACACAGATTTGGATCCTGGGGATAGATATTTGAAGTTGTACTTGGATTGGCTGCGTCAGACGGACTTTCTGATGGATTCTGGTGTGACGGATAGTGAATGTGTTGTAGAAGATCCAGTGTTAAAGTACTACGATATTACTTTAAGGGAAATGTAAAGCTCAGGATATTATTTTATTAATCATGTTTAAAAAAGTATCTACATCGTGGTGATATTTTAATTATTATACTGTTACTTAAAACTTAAAAGCTTTGTTTTTTTAAAAGCAATACAATGAAAGGATGTAAGGAAGAGTTGAAAACTTTCGAGTGGGGAATAAAAATTCATTATTGTTATAAAAATTCAGAAATAAATATAAATTCGCGATAGGCGTTGTTGATAGCCGTAGCTACGTATTTAATTACTTCTCATCTATGCCATGGATATGGGTATGTATTAAACAAATTTTGTGACACAAGCTTTTATTTAAATACCCTGAAAATGTGTCGTTACTGGTTATTTACATGTGTCACATACAAGACAATTCCTGGGTCTTACTTTATAGATCACTGCCCTTACTAAAGCGTGTATGATTTGTGCATAGGCAGTTGGCATAGTACTCCTGTTCCTGTCTAGGGAGGTCCATTCCACACTTTAGGTACAGTTAAGGAAATTGATTACTGTGCCACTTTGTACCTTTTCACAAGAAATATCACTGTGACATACCATACTTTCTACTAATCAAAGCAATATGAAACTCACTATGAAAAGGGTCAAAGTGGCACAGATATCAATTTCCTTGACTGTACACTCCGCAGGCGAGACCTCGTGAAAGGTTTACGCAAGCAGGTAACGGTAGAAGAGACAGCAATATTTTTACGCCCAAACACGTTCGGGAGCGGACCCTCTGTACTCTGTACTATTTTACCAAATCTGTAGGCTTACTCGTAGCACGCCAACACGCTCTAGTCGCGTCGCGCTCGGGATAGTCTACCCGTCACTTTCTGACGTCTCTAGTTAGACAGCGACAGGTATAGCCTATGTCGCGCGTATCTCTACTCGCGCCCTGTCGTGCTAAGGGGACTGTAGTCCTGTGCAGTTGAAGTCGCGAGTAGAAGTACCATTAAATATCGCTATGATTAAATTTAAAGTAAATTTCGTAGAATTTATTAATACATTCCTATTTTCCTGTTACTTGCTGCCCGCGACTCCGTCTGCGTGGATTTCGCTTACTGCTAGATATTTATAATGAAGTAGAGATGTAAGAAAGGCCGCGTGGTAAGATAGAATAACACCACTCCATTTCTTCTGTGGATGTCGTACGAGGCCAGTAAGGAAATAGGTTTAGGTACGCTTTAGGCGACAGGCTAGCAACGTGTCACTATTCTACCACTTTCATCTGATTGCAAACCTAAAACTATGAAAAACATGAAATAGTCATAATAATAGTATTTTCTATGTTACGTTTCGTGTGCTCTGCCTATCCCATTTGGGAGCACAGGCGTGATTGTATGTATGTAAGTAAGAATGGTAAAGATAGGAGAGTTTAGTACGCGATTAGGATTAAAGTTTTAATATTTTACAGCGAATTTTGCAATAATTTGAACTAAGGCGTTTAAAGGTATTTCAGGAAGTTTAAAAGGGAAAAAACATGGTTCAAGCTTTATTTCCATTTTTTCATCCAAAACACGTCTGTACAAAATTACTAGAAGAAACGCTTCTGGATTGTATGTAGCAAGCAAGTACGGTACTTATTATAGCCAAAAAGTTTTTTGTAATTGTGGAATTACTATTGAACCTTTATACCTGCTAAGGACGGAGAAGTAGAGAAAGTTTAAGGCTGCCTTTTGTTAGTTCTGGGACATACGACACAGAGCAGTCGTCTCTTTCGCACACTGCTATACATACTAAACATATAGTGTAGTTTTCATTGTCAGCGGGAAACTTACCGTGCTACTACAGCAGGTGAAGGCAGAAAATGCCATGATATTTTTAATACTTTTCCAAAGTTTTAAACTTTTTTTTCTTTTGGTGGCAAAGAACTACTGCCCCTTAAGTGAAAATTATATCGAGTCGTTCCCTGCCATTGAGGATAGAACCTATAGAGTACTACTGTCATCTTGGTTGTTCGGAAATTATTCCGCAAAACAATTGAAGTGATCGCTGTGCTCTTATTGGCCGGTCCAAGATCGCGCGTACCGCTAGTGCCTTTTTCTCTACGGTTATTGGCTCTGTACAGTTTCTGTGACAGTGACGGTGACGTTTAGTATGTTGAAATCAACAAACTATTTGCGGACCGGGGTTGCGAACATTGTTTCTCTATAGGTTCTATCCTCTATGTTCCCTGCTATACTATGTGTAGTTTGATGACGTATGACGTTGGTAGAAGTGCTACTACTCGACGATAGGTGGCGCTAGCGATAGTTACCGTATTTACATAAAAATCATTTGTGGTCTATTTCTTTTTCTTAGATACTAAATTGAGAAATGCACATGTAAAATTCATAAATTAACCACATTTTATTTTTTAGTGATGGTTAATTTTATTGTTATCTTTCAATAGTGGGGGCATACCACTATTTTATAATTTAAAAATACCTACAGGTAACACCGCGAATGTCATTTTTATATCTCAGATAGAAAAATAGAGCATAGTAGGTACCCATTTTGGTACGTATAATAATACTAGCTTTTGCCCGCGGCTCCGCTCGCGTTAAATTCGGGGTATCACAGAACAGAAGAGATAGAACACATACCAATTTATAGCTTTCTACATTGAAAACTTCCACCCCTCACTTTAGGGAAACGGGGGGTTTTAAAGAGACAAAAAGTAGCCTATGTCACTCTCCATCCCCTAAACTATCTCTACCTAAAAAAAACACGTCAATCCATCGCTCCGTTTAGCCGTGAAAGACGGACAAACAAACAAACACACTTTCACATTTATATATTGGTACGGAATACGGATAAACGTACGAGTCAAAGGTCACCACGAGATTTGTAAACCAAGTATAGGCTAGTAAAGTTTTCTAATTATTCATGAAATTACTTGGTTATTTTATAATTAAAGTGTAAGGATTTAGATTTTAATATTTTGTGTATATTTCAAAAAAGGCAAGTCAAAAATTGTCTACATTTTGTAAGTATATAAAATACCAAAACTAATGGTTCACCCGCCTGGCCACTTCGCAAGTCAGTTACAATTATACTTAATTACAATAACATTTCTAAATCTATGCCAAAGATTATAGATATTAAGAGATTTAAGGACCAACTAAAACAAAATTTTATAAAAAAACTTACAGTCCCCGGCATCTAACTTGGCAAGGTTTTAAGTAATGATGGCAAGTTCGCACATCGCCTTACCATATCAAAAAGGCTATAGTTTAAAATATATTTCTTTGGTTGATATTTAGTTGCAGACGTTAGTTTACGGTTAACCAGGGTAAACGACTATGGGGCCATTGCGTTAATTTTAGCTTAGAGTTGTCATTGTTTGACTGACTAGATGGCGCTAGTCAGTCAAACCGTCGTCGAGTTCTCCTACTGGATGATAGATGGCTTTAAGGTCGCTAGACAAGACAGAATCACAGAATACAGAATGTACAAGAGTTGATTATTTTAAGTACTTAATTAACAAGGAATATATGTACAAGCGATTCCGAACAAGTGCAATTTTAAGTTGACACAAAAATGGTAGTTAAAAGTGTTTAATTACACAATGAACACAATTCAAAACACCCTTTTAGTTTTTTTTATACCACAAGTCTTAGTCCCCGGCAAGTTAGATGGCAAGATTTTTGTAGTGTTGGTTAGTTTGCGCATCACTTTTACGTGGAAAAAACTTGCCGTGGACTATAACTTTGAATCACGATTTTTTTTTAATTTTAATGCCAAGTTAAGTATTTGTATCACACCTTGGCAAGCACCTGAACACTTAGAAAACATGCCTAACACCACAAACTACTAATAGGAGATTCTTACACCACTGCAACACTATATTCTTGCACTATGCTTCGCCACACTGGAATGCATAATTGTTAAAACTACATGATTCGTTCTATCACGTTTACCCATCTGGTTACGCTGAAACTGCTAAACGTGGCACTGGATTTTTTAATGCATGTGCTCTGCCATACCCCTCTTGGGAATACAGGCGTGAGAATATGTATGTATGTATGTACATGATTCGTCTAAGCTGTTCAATTAATTATAAATGAAAACTAAAACTGGATTGTTTTATTGTTTGATTTGTTTTATTTACTGGCAACATTTATCCTCGCATCGCACGCAAAACAAAGGCCACGTGCCCTATTCTTACTATTTCAATCTCAAGTATCTCAACTAAATTTTGAACTAAAGTAATAATTATGGCCGGAAGAAATACTAAATTCAATGTTTTGTCACAGTAATTATTATCCGGTTAGTTTTCTAATGACTGCTAATTATTAAATGAAAAAAAAAGGAACCTTTATCTATAATCTGCAAGCGACATCATCATTAAGTAATTGATTTATCACTCAGATAATATACTAAATCCGTATTTTAATAGCAATACAATTAAGTTTAATGTAAAATAATAGTTGGAATTAGATACCAAAAGTATTATAAATACGAAAATAACATCGAGTGCTTACGATGTTTCAAAAAAACCCCGCCATTTCCTTATCCATAAATAAACCAATAGAACGCCAACCGTGGTGCCAACCTACAGAAAAATCTCGGAGTGATTACTCGCCGCGTTGTTGCCAGCAGTGTCGACTGTGGCAAATGGTGGATTGCGTTGCGTTTTCTCGTGCTCTGTGTAAAATATTTACGTAAAATAGTGTTAATTTCGCGGTGCAGTGTTTCTGACTAATAGAAACATGTCGGAAACACTGCCGAATTCTAAAAAACAAGTTCCGAGGCAATTGGTGAGTGTTTATTGTTAAATTTTTACGTATTTAGTCCCGGGTGACGCCATGGTGGCTTTATCTGGGATCACGTAAACACGAAATGGTGCATCGCTGCATCGTGTATCGATTAATGAAACTTATGGGAATGTGTTAGAAATATTATCCGAGTATATGCTATCAATGATGATGATAGTCAGCGAGGGTCATCGGACTCGGGTTTTTTTGCGATCACGCCGCGACCGAGTTTAAAACGCGGCGGCCGTATGCATTCGCGCATGCGAGAAGGAGTCAAAATCTATAATAGTTCCGTAGGCCGCAGCATTGCGAAGTAGCGGCGTTTATGTGGACAAGGTGCGTGCACCGGCTTTGACGGTTTCTGAGCATCTGGTAGGGACACGAAGGCGTTTCCTGCGGGCAAGAGGAGAGGGCAGGCGGCCAGGGGCGTGCGCTGTGACTGCGATCGCTCGACTAGCCGTGTACTCGGCAGCCACACGGTTTACTCGTCGCTCGTCGACACAACTGCTAGTAGTGCGAGTTCGCTCCACTCCACTCGCAATTTCTTTATTGCTTTACATAGCACGACAAACAATACTCGTCGAACGTATGCCCACCATTTAAAACAAATAACTAATGATTAGCGTTTGATTTATATTTAGACCTATTCGACACATTCTCGTCTCACTACTCTCTTTGTTTCGGTCCGCGAAGGTAAACAGCCCTCGCATCAAAGTTTTATTGTTATGCCAGCATAATTACGTGCCTACTTAGCCACAATTCTCTCTCTCGCTGTAAGATTTCATTGACCTTGGAGCACTTTACAATAAATAATGGTAACTAACTAAACTAACCCATTACATATACCTACCTCCTACCATTCAGTAAATCTCACAAAGATAATATACTTTAAGAAAAATAATAGAATTCATTAATCCCAGACATTTTTATTCACCTCAAATGTTAAAAGTGAAAGTCCGTCTGACCAGAAAGTGACAGTTATTGTTTAACTGTAGTATAACTGTCCCTGTCACTAGCCACTAGTAAAATAAATGTAAATTTTCAGCTGAACTGTCCTAATTGCAATTTTCTGTTAGTAAGCAATCAATTTTATACTCAACTTGTACCTAGATAAGATAACACTAAATTCATGTTTGAGTTAGATTGTAAGTTTAAGGTACATTATTTATGTTGGGTATATCTCTATCACATTAACTGTCCATAAATTCAACTAAATAATGTCAGTTTGGAATTTATAGTACTCATAAAAACATTCCCTTGCTTTATTTTTGTCACAGCGTGAACGCAAACAACGCAAGCTCTACTCAGATGAATGGGCCCTCGGAGATGATGATGTGGAAGGTGGACGAGGGTTTTCTCTCGCTGATAAGTTGGAGAGCCAACGGTTTGACCACCCGGGCTCCATACATGAAATGTTTGGGACGGAGCTTACGGTCTCATATCTTCAGAAGAATGGCTTTACCACACCTCTGCTCTTCAAGGAGAAGACTGGTCTGGGGTTACGGTAAGATTTTTTTATTATTACTTTGATGTAGAATTCACCTAGATCTAAAAGCTCTTTCAGCTATCTTTCAGGAGCTGATGCTGTTTTTTAGTTTAGGTATTATAATTGCAGGAGTTTGACAGACATAACATTTTGCCCGAGATTAGTACTAATATTATAAATGCGAACGTAACTCGTGTCTGTCTATGTGTCGTATAAATAAAATACACAGGTATTCTAGAACCTGAGGAAGGATATAGGCTACTTTATAATGCGACAAAAAGGGTTTTTAGTCCATGCGGACGGAGTCGCGGGCACAGCTAGTAAACCTATAATTTAATTATAGCTTTAATGACCAAGTTGAACAACGCGACGAGGATAGTCGGATGATGCACTTGACCTACATCTCTTCAAATGTTTATCTGCCCAAAGTAAAGAACACCCCCAAGTACCAATGTACACTGCTCCACTTACAGTGGCACTTAATATTTCGTTTTAAATACTTAGGATACTTAAATCGGAAGAGTTATGTCGTAACATTTACTCAATGTTTAAGTCAGGTTGTACTGAAGTCACGTGGCGAACCTACGTTACGAACGCTGCCATCATTCCAGTAATATTGCTACCCTTTGGCTGTGGCCAAATATATCACGATTTGTTTCTGTTCCTTCAGTGGAATAAATGCCAGTGAGGACATGAAAATATGTGGCAAATACGTCTAGATGAGCAAAGCTTTAGCGATTATCACGTGGTATGAAAGCCATATCTCGAAAAAAAAACCCTCAAATAGTACGAGTATCTATATACGACCTATCTTCAGAATGCAGGAGGCAGAAGCTTAATTTGCCTATTTTAAGTATTATTCGTAGACCTAGAGCCTTTCATCTTAAATGACATCTATATATTGACAAACACAACCCAACGAAGTCCCGATCCCGACCCCTAAAAGTAGAGCTACCTATATGTATACTTACTATACTAGAGACCTTTAGGTACTTAAAAGATTGTAAACAATCTTGACGTGTCTTTTTATTTAAACATACACTTTACAAATCAAAATCTACATTTTACAATTTAGGTATGAAAAAATCATTTACTTTCATAATTGAATTGTATATTGTAACGATTTTCATTTTTAGACTGTGTATTTCAATAAAAAGACATGTCAAGATTGTTTACCATCTTTTAAGTACCTAAAGGTCTCTAGCATAAGTAGGTGCCTAATCGACAAGCCTAGATTAAACACGTGATTTTTACCTACCTTTGTTCATTATAAAGTAGAGACGTATTCTCATTTTTATCTCTTATTTTCGACATTGTTTCTCATCTGTTGTCCAGTGTGGTGTGGGTATAGCATAATCAATACCAATTTATTTTCCTTTTTGTCAATGCATGTAAGAAGGAACTGCTTCAATTTAAATTTAGGCTAACTAGGCATGATAGAGAAATCATTTGTTCTTGTCACGCGACCTTTTAATCGTACCCCACGTGGTTGGATGTAAGAAGAACACACCTCTATCTACTTACTTCGTCTCTTATACGTTTATCTTAGTCTGCGGGGGGTAAGCATGTAGCGTAATAAAAACAGACCAACTCAGCCTGATCATGATAACTATCACTATCACTTAACCAAGTTATAATAAGTTTTTACTACACGTGCGGGATCGACAGTGCGACTCTTTCCTATTGACCGAGATAGAAAAGGATGCACGATTTGAGTGACAAGCGGGAAAATGCTGGAGGGCTTTTAGCTTCCTGTAATAGGATGCGTGTTAAAGACTATCGTGATAGATTAGACAATTTTATGACCACATTCGATTTGAGTATTTGTATAGTGGCCGGCAATAAACTTGGCAAGATTTTAAATGGTGGGGTTAAAAGCGATGTGCTAACTTACCCCACCACTTAAAATATTGTCGAGTTAAAGTCGACCACTAAACTATCGTAAAACTGATAATTAGTGTTTGTTTAATTGATTACCATGACGAGACTATTAGTATCTAAGTAGGTATTCCGTTATTTTTTATTCGAAACCCCATTAGATTTAAGAGTCATCAATTGTAGTAATTGAACATATTTAACAGGTTCCGGTACCGAAACATTTCGTGTTTTTCAATTTATGTATCAGATTTAATAATCCGAAGTTCGAACTAAAACCAGTCTAAAAATCGAAAGTATAAATTCCCTTGACTTTTCTTTGTATTTCATTCCATGTTTTCAATTATAAAGAAGCTAATAAAGTAGTTACTACGAATAGCAATTTATTTATTTTTACGCCGAGATAATAAAATGTCATTTTTGTTAATTTTATTGTTTATCCTTAAAACTTTACCGAATTTGTAGCGGCATTCTCAGCACACGTTGCCTTATCGATTTCGACACCGACATCGTTGAAAAATAAACGTTAAACTCATTTAGTTATTTATAATTAATTTCAATATTTTCAATTAAAGAACTTAACGTATCATTGGCAAATCCTCAGAAGTTCTCAGTTGATTTAAAATTTCACTACTTTGGCACGATGGCTTCATTAAAACGTTAATTAATTATTTGTTCCCACGCTGTAAACACCGACACTTCCGTACTAAAGAGTCAATTGATTAAAATATAATAAGCCCTGGTAATGAATCATGAATTCAACGTAACTATTCAATTCAATGCAACGTAAAAATTGTATCCAAATAACTAGATAAGTAGTTAAGTTATACTTAGTACGCGTGGGTGTGTCAAGTGCGTCAGATATTATAATATTTCGAGCTGAATTATTATTACCAGATTAGCTCATTCGTAATTATAGGATAATTAATATTATTTTTAGCATTAAGCATAGATTTAAAGTTCCAAATCGTGTAAATAAAGAAATGGGCGAAATATAAACATTGCGCCGGTATATTCCTAAATAGGGGTAGGCAGAGCCAACGAAACGCTACCTACATTGATACGCTATATTTTGTACACACAATGTTTGTCACAGAATAACCACGTATTCTTTTTTTTTTTTTGTATGTTCTTTCCTGCTTAGGCTAGCACACGTTAAGTTGTATGTATTTGTTCACTGTATCTTTTTTATACATAAAACAAGAAAGTTCACTAAAAGAAGTAACAAGTAAAAGGACTAAGACAAAAGTATAAATGCGAACTTCTTCCATAGTGAAATCTAACTGATAATATTTGGACATTCTGAAAAAAAAAAGCTTTTCCAAAAAAATAATCACTGATCGATCCTGTGTGCAAAAGGAACGACGGGGTAACTATGTACTTACTATAAGTTCCTCGATAAACGCGATTTTTTAGAACATTCTTTAGTGACCATGACCATTTCTACCGTTTGCTAGGTGGGAAATTTTCTTTCATTCTTTTTATCTCGGCTAAAACTTAAAACGATATTAAGTAAAAAGTAGTAGATAATTCTAATACCAAGTTATTGGTCCTGTTAATTAATAACGCGGTAGAGATGCACCGCAAAGTATTATGAAGCGTCTGATCGATCGGTGGTATCTGGTATCTAATGATGGTGATTTGCGATCGAGATGGGTCTCAATGGCTAGAGCCATGAGTTTTATCTCTACCTTCCCAACAGTATAAGCATGACCTTGGCTTACAAACTGGGTCAATACGTAACTGATATAAATCTGCTTAAGCATTTTCGATGTAGATTACAGGTAACTTTAACATGTCTACTTTACTTATGATGGTCACACAGACATCACGCGTTTTCCCCATTTTCCCAAATGCTGTAGACAGCACATGAAACCACTCCATAGACAAATCCATGACTATTTGACGTTTCGCAGCCATTTCTATAATTCTAGAATTTGAGTTCAAAGGTGTACTATAGTGATAGGTTGCAGCCTGTCGCCTAAAATATACCTTAAAGTATATCCTTAGTCACCTCGTACGACATCCGAAGGAAAAATGGAGAGGTGTTATTCTAAACCCAACACCACACAGCAAATAGATTATGTTTATGATAGAGATATCTAGGAGTAAATTACGTTTATTAAATACTAGCTGTGAGCGCGACTCCGTTCGCGTGGAATAGTGGCGATTTCCCCCCCGTTTTTTTCTACATTTTCCAAGGTTTCTTCGGCCCTATTTGTCGCAGCGTAATGTTATATAGCCTAAAGCCTTCCTCGATAAATGCTCTATCCAACATAAAAATATTTTTTCAATTCGAAACAGTAGTTCCTGAGATTAGCGCGTACAAACAAACAAACTCTTCAGCTTTATAATATTAGTATAGAATAAAATGCGATTAATTTTAAGCATTTTTAAGCACGTGCGACTTTGTTCACCAGAGGTAAAAGATTTTTTATTGAGCTGCTGTGTAAACCAACAGAGCATAATTGTGCATTGAAAAGTTTATTTTGAGCAAAGGAGGACGGAGAAACTTCGTGGTCATGAAAAGAAAAAGCCCAAGAAAATTGCCGAGTTACTCGAGTAGAAATATCGTCTATTGAGGGGAAAAACTTGGTGTAAATCTGGCAATATCTTGACTTAATTATTTCTGTGACGTTGGTTTAAAATTTATTTTGAAATCCCTTCGTGAAAGGGGATGTTATGAGTTGGCTGTACGAATCTGTCTATTACACCGAAACTCTTAAAGGTTTACTTGTTACAATTACAATATTGGGTATATTAGGTCATATTTAACGTGATACTAAGTTTCGGAATGTAACTGCGTCTTTAATTGATCAGTTTTTTTTTAGTTTTATTAAAAAACAAATCTTTAGTCGAATTACTATCGAACAATGCAAAGTTTTAATTTAAAATAAACAATTGAAAACTAGTTAACGATTGTGAACCATATTTCAAATAATGTGTGATATTGATATCAAATGCGTCAGCTTGTATTAAATCCGCAGAGTCCTTACGTTTCGAATATATTTTTAAGACGTTACTAAATGTAGAGCCTTAAGATGGCGAGGAATTTCTGCAATTTTCCGTTGTCTTTCTTTCGTTTCGCACCTAAATAAAAAAGTATTTGATATTCGAACTTCGCCTTTGTTGACACATTCAAAAGAAACATATTAACGACTGCCGTTTGGTTAATTTCACTATAATTATTTAGATACACCAAAGTAAATCGCTTCGCTTACCTGTCGGTAATGAGGTCAAGGCCAAACCCTTTGTTATAATAAAGAAGAAACGCTACAACTGAATAACAGAGGCTCTTCTTTTCGAGCACCTTTCTTTTACATTACATACATACCTGCCTACATAGGTACAGAATGTTGTACTTGTACCTACGTGAAAAAGGTCTCGAGGAACGTTTTAATTTTCGTTTCCGGCTCACCGCCTACTGTATATTATGCTTGTTTGTATGTAGAGTGGGAAAATAAGTAGGGGTTTGAGGGAAGAACTACGTTAAATATTTAAACAAGCTCATTTTACTTACAAGAGACCTTTATTTATTTTTAAAAATAAACAAATCTGCATTAAATGATTTTGCAAAACTCGCTGGCCTCGCCCGGGACACGACCCAACTAAAAATTAAAAAAAAAAAACACTTGCTATTTCATTAATCGATAGGGTTATTATTCAGGATAAAATTTCTCTAGCAAATATTTCGGTCTTCAAAATAAGAATGATCGTAAAATTTCACATTAACTTTATTTTATTAGTATCTACTTAATTGTTATTAGGATAGTTATCCTCCAGGGCTCTACTTATTGTGCCACCCTATGTATATATTTTTTACTAACTTATTTAAATTTCACGACCCTTGGTTCTTTCTCTTCAGATCTTGTCTTAGAGCCCCGAAATCTGTAGTTAAATTTGGCTAGATTTTAGATAAGTTTCGTGCATCGCATGGAAAAACGATGCGCGAAAATACCCCGACTGTACTGTAAGTACTTGTTTGTTGCTCTCGCAAGCCGCAACCGTCATGTTGAAAAATCTTGTAAATTTTATTTATACTTAAAAAAAAGTTAAAACTTAGGCATTATTTTTTCCATTAATAGAAACGTAATACAAAGCACGAAATACATTTATTAACACAATTTGACATAGAAAGAAACAATGAAATTGTTGACCTAATGTAAAATAAACCTTAACACAAACAAATAACTACTTAAAGCTATACAATATAATTTTAAACAAAAAAAAAACCGACTTCAAATTAGCTATATCCTGAAAGGAAACTTCTGTTTATGTACATATTTACTAAAGAT
>BHDV01007967.1:158303-170885 GCA_005406045.1 Adoxophyes honmai | reverse complement strand
AAAAAAAAAAAAAAAAATACAGCCGAATTGAATACCTCCTTTTTTGAAGTCGGTTAAAAATGAGCACCCATCGTGTGCCAAACGACGTCCTTTAGTTATACCTATGTCGTTTTGCTGTTGGCTCTTTACGCTGTTGATGGAAATTGGAAATAGACTAAAAATTGGAGCTAATTAATTCGATCCAATACGAATGCGCTTGTGGCAGCTCGTTAAAGTCGCGGCTATAAAACTCATGTCCCTGTATATTTGTCGAGGGATGGTTGTTTTATGCCCGCGATAAACGCCCGCGTGCTAGGGCGGCGGTTGGACGTATTATAAACGTTAAGATGAGCTTACAAATCAATCCATTTAATCCGACAGTGCTGATAAACGAATTGTTTCTTTTTACACGAATTGTTTTAGGTTATGATTATGACGTAGCCTTGTTCCAGATTAATCGATATTAAACGTGTTTAGAGTCATCTTGAATACGACGAACTTGTCGGCAATAACTTCTTGTTTTAAATGTGTTCGTTTGTCTTTTAATTTTTTTTACCCATTAAGTAATTTTAATAAATTTATTTGAGCCTATTCCGATTTCACGTTAACACTTTTTACACATCTATTCATTATCAAGTTCTATTATTTGATTCTTTTGTCGGTTACTTCAATTAGGTCTCCTTAATGAAGTCCGAGCCTCTGTATTAAGTCACTACTTTATTAAATCGAGCTATGCGAATTCGCCACCTGCGCGTCGCATTGTGGAATTCCCGTCGGATGACTTGACGACTGTTTGTGAACTTTTTAAAAGCATACCTTACACATTTTAATACATGGCTAACAGAGTAAGTTTGCCAGTCCCTATAAAATGAGCTGGAAACATAAATAAGTATGAGTTGGGGAAACAACCTGAAAACGTACGCAAATTTCAATTCAACAGAAAAAGGTCAAACGGGATGATTCAGACGACAAAATCGCGACTCTATTTCAGCGATTACGTAACTACACCAACATTATAATAACCTAACACGACTTAGAAGGCTGCAGACGATTAAGTTAAAGTTCTATCGTAGTTCGCGCGAGTGGATCAGCGTGTTTGTTTTGTTTTTCAATGAACCCGTTTGTTCCAGGGTGCCGACTAGCAATTTCACCGTGAACGATGTGCGCATGTGCGTCGGCTCGCGACGCCTTCTAGATGTTATGGATGTAAACACGCAAAAAAACATCGAGATGACCATGAAGGTATTGTAATTTCTTTCAGGATCATCTGGCTGTATATTGTAAAGGATAAATGACTACTGAAGGGATACGAGCGATATTTAAATGGAAGTTTATAGGTATGAGCTTTGGGAGGTAATGCTTTGTTTGCTTTGCGCAAAGGTGTGCGTAATGAAATTTAATTACATTTCAATTGCAATAACTATTGTTTACTACTACGATGTTTTAATCTTCTATTGCCTACTATTTGGAGGTGTGCGGTAAAAAATACATGCACCACGGAAACGCTTAATATTCAGTCTATCAACGGTTTGGCCTGCTTGAGATAGGAAAATAATATGTAAATTTTTAGGCATCTCTAGGAAACCAAAACTCAATTGATTATTATCTCATTGGTTATTCGTTATACACCGCCTCGTAAAGTTCGTAATATGGTACAAATGTAGACATTTTGTAAATATTTTTGTTTTGACCTCTTAAATAAGCAAGCTGTTTTTACCTGAGAACCGGTAAGCTTGTACCTAGTGTCGCCGCTTACTGAACGGCTAACACGAGTAGCCTTATAAACTCTATGCTAATCGCGTTTCTGGACGGACCCATCCATAATGCAAAAATACTTTGCTAATGTGAAAGTGTTGTTGTATTCACGTTCCGAAATTATTCGATTGATTTAAATATACTGTCGATACGGATGAGGAGTTTGAGATTTCAAGTAAATGTTTTCCGGAAGTAAAGGATTGACAAATTGTTTGCCTCAGATTTTGGGATCGCAAAAGATTGTGTCTATTTATACTTGAGCTACAAATCAAGTACCTACCTATGACCATATAGATATGAAAAAGGGAATATCTTAAATGTTGTACATACTCACTGTATTCAGGAGGGAGGCTTTATTTTAAGTAAGTAATAATAACAATAAGTCGTTTCAGAGATAAGAGACTAGTTTATATAAGTTGTTTAGATAAATCGACAGGCTATAGCAAGCTAAAGTTAAATACCAAACCGTGGAATGACGACACATGCAATAGCGATCTTTCAGGCCACGCTAAAAAAATATACTGAGCATTTTAATTAGCTGTAAAGACAACTTCGACACGGGCTTTCTTGAGAGTCCTTTATGATTTGTGTAAGGTTATGTTATGAATGGAAAACGGTCAACGAACTTGCCAGTGACGAGGTCGCTAACTGATATTTAAATCGATCTACTAATAAACAAGTGATATAAGATAAATTATGGATATTGTCTTAAGTTTACAAACTGAATCCTTTCGTGCACAAAGCGTGTATGTTTTTGACTTGAATAATCAATAACATTGGAATAGATAGAATGTTAACGTATACTTAGCACGGCAACACACTCGAGTCGCCTCGCGCGCGAGATAGACTACCTACCTGCCATTTTCTGACGTCTCTATTTAGACAGTGACAGGTATAGTCTATCTCGCGCCTTGTTGTGCTAAGCTGGCTGATGTTGTAAAAATAAAACTTACAGTTTAAGGGTTTGTTGATGACTCAGTGAGTGAGTCAGGACTTTTTGTTTATCAGCTTTTACTTTCGCAGGACTGGCAGCGTTACTACGACGACCCGAACAAGGAGCGGCTTCTCAACGTGATATCGCTCGAGTTCTCGCACACGCGCCTCGAGAACTATGTGCAGGCGCCGCGTATAGTCCGGCTCATCGACTGGGTGGAGGTGGTGTGGCCCAGACACTTGAAGGACCAACAGGTGAGTTTTATCTACTTCTATCAGTAGGTAGTTCAAAAAGGTTCCCTTCGTATTTTGTCGGAAGACTTCGGGTTATGGTTCTTATTTAAGTACGGTGTTTTAGCGCTGTTTGAGCAATCTGAGATCCTTTGAACATTTGCGGTCGATTTAAAACCAAACGATGAACATAGTAGGAAAAATCCTTATGGAAAAGCATTATTCACTAGGCTTTACACCTAATTCGGAATATTTCAGAGAATATTTAATGACATGGCAGGCACACCTTGTTGTAGCTTTTACATTGTAGAATTTTGTTCAAGATAACGTTAGGGATACGTCAGGCGTGCTCTTGGACTACTAGTGAAGCCTACATTCATTCATTTTTTTGTCTTGCTTCGGCTGAGTTGTGTTTCGCGATGACCGCTGTTCCATTGTATACTAGAACAAATAAATAAAGCTTGACAATCAATCAGTGGGCTTAACACTTAAGTAGATTACCGGTATTATCTGACATCTTTACTTAGGCAGTGCTTTGACTCGTGCCTTGCCGTGCTAAGTTGCGAATGCCGCGATGCACTGTACACGCACGGTACATTGTATAGAACGCAAACGGAAGTTGATATAACTGATACTACATCATTGTCCACCTATGTCACAGCTAGTTTTTTTTGGTATTCTTAAGTTGTTTAAGTGGCGAAAATAGGTCGTGTTTTAAAGGTTAGAAACATCGAAGCAATAACTTATCTGAGCTTTGAGCCAATGAAACTTTTTATGATGTTAAAGAGGCGTGACGGTATGTATGTATTGTATGTATGTATGTATGTATGTGTTTAAAAAAAACTGAAATAGGAATATTATTTTTAGGATATACTCTAAGGAATTTAGCTTGTAACTGTAAAATTATCTAACTTGCTGTAAGTAGATTCGCATCGTAGAAACGATTTACGTAGTGACTTAGAAGACATAATTTTAGCAGCCAGTCAACTAATAGATACAAACATAATGTTGTGCGGCTTTCGTGTCCATCATTATGATTAAATATGCTAATAAACATTGACTATTTGACATTTATCCTTTATTTGATTTGTCAATTTTGGACCTGTTAATTTCAATTGGCTCTGATTTCTCTTTGGTGGGAAATTATTACTAATATCACCATTTAAAGGTTTATAAGTTTTTCTCTGATGCAGACTGAATCCACTAACGCGCTGGACGACATGATGTATCCCAAGGTCCAGAAATACTGCTTAATGTCGGTCAAAGGATGCTACACGGACTTTCACATCGACTTTGGAGGAACCTCCGTGTGGTACCACATCTTGAGAGGTAAGTTATTTTATGTTTTTATACTGTTTTGAGCGCAGCGCAGACGACAGACTTTTTGTGGGATCGAGTCTGCGGCGCACTAAAAGTCTGCGTGGATTGTATGCATTGTGCGCCGGACTTTTTGCGTGTCGTGTGCGTTACATCATACAATTCCGTAGGTTCTCTTTTCACAGACTAAAAAGTCCGTCGCGAATAGTCTGTCGTCTGCGCAGGGCCTTAGATATAGCTTCTTGTTTTTGTGGACAATTTTGACACATTATTTACAAAATATTATCTTGCAGTCTTATCATTACGACTTCAGCCTTAAAGTTTGTACTGTATTTATAACTCTAGTGTTCCGATATCGAGAAACCAGGTTAACACAGTTCCATAAAATTTTCAAACACCCGGGTGCTAGACAGACTATTTGTCTTCTAACGTCTCTAGTTAGACAGTGATAGGTATCCTTACCAATATATAAATGTGAAAGTGTGTTTGTTTGTTTGTTTGTCCGTCTTTCACGGCTAAACGGAGCGATGGATTGACGTGATTTTTTAGGTAGAGATAGTTTAGGGCGCGGAGAGTGACATAGGCTACTTTTTATCCCGGAAAAATGGATGTTCCCGAGGGAAAACAAAAATATAGTTTGCTTGATAGATCGATATCGATCGACGATAGATCGATATCAATCGATAACCGATCGATAGAGATGATAGATCGATGGCGCCGTATGTCGTTTGAAACGAGAAGTTTTCTTATAGTTGTGCTTTATACCGCAATATAACCGAGTTCCACGCGGGCGGAGCCGCGGGCGGAAAGCTAGTAGTTTATAACGTTCGCGACTTAACTCGCGCCTTGCTGTGTTGAGCCGGTTGGTGCTACCAGCAAATTTGTTAAATCGTCCATCTTTCTAAGTTTGTGAACAAGATCTGGATGCAAATCTGATTGTTTCTTAGTGACCCATATTTGGGCTCTGTAATGTAGAGTTAACTTGTTGTGTATTTTACATGGCAATAGGCTGAAAGTGTTAAAACATTTTTTTTTTATTTTAGGTGCCAAAGTATTCTGGCTCATACCTCCCACCGAGAAAAATCTCCAGCTTTACGAGAAGTGGGTCCTGTCTGGAAAACAATCTGATGTTTTCTTTGGAGACACTGTTGAAAAATGCATCAGAGTTCATGTAAGTTACACTGTTTTAACCACAGATTTAATTAGAATGCGATGATTGATGCTTCTAATATAATGTTATATTGAACATGGGCCTCCTCTATAGATTGTCAGTGGCTTCACTTGGAAGGGGCGGTTTCTTTTGGAGAACTTTAAACCAACTTTTTGCTATTTTACTTATGAGTACAGTACTTGTGGGTAGCCTAGTGGCTTCAGAATTTATGTGTGAAATTAAATTTAATATTTACCATGGTTATCTGTGATTGAGAACATCATAAGTATAAGCGACAAAATAATTTAATGTTGTAACCAGCTTTTTGCGATTACTAAACTTTTGCGTAGACTAAAGGTAAACTACCTGTCACCTTCTGAATCTTCTAGTTAAACAGTGACAGGTAGACTGTCACGTGCGATTCATGTCAGCTCAGATGGAGTTGATACAGAAGATAAACGAATGACTGTCGGATTCCAGCTGCAAGCGGGCCACACTTTCTTCATCCCGACTGGATGGATCCACGCCGTGTACACCCCGAGTGATTCCCTCGTCTTTGGCGGGAACTTCTTGCACCAGTTCGGCATTGAGAAGCAATTGAAGATTGCGCAAGTTGAGGACGTTACTAAGGTAAGATTGCATTATCGTGGCCGTCAATCGTGTCATCAGCTAGAAGATCAAGAAATCCGTTTGTCCAAAAGGGAAATATAGTTATTTTAGGAACACATTGACATTATATTTATTGGTGAATGTTATAAGATTTAGAAACAAAATAGATTTGTAATATATTTTTAAATGATGTAAGTAGTGACAAAATAACGTTTAGATTAATGGTGGGTATAGTAACTAGGTTTTAATACTTACTATTGGTCAGTGTTTATTTTATAACATAACCAACAAACGCCTCTAGTTAAATTGTATACACGAGTGAGTGAGAATACAAACTAGTGTGAGATAAGATGCACGGGAATTCCCCGAGCATAGATCGCTGGCAATGATTCGTTTCTTGCCTCGTCTGCAACAGAGTAAGCGCGCGCATAATGTATAGTCGCACGGGTATGGGCTATAAAAACGATGCCGGCTATATCGCCGATATATCGATATCGGTATCGAATGTGTTTAAAATAAGATATTAAAATACTCTAGTTAATTTGTCATTCTATTATCATATTATTACTACCGTCTTTTCATTAGGTTATGAGCCCTGCTCGTATTTCAGACTAAAAAGGGTGATTTACTGTAAATATTATAAATTTCATCGTCTAGTTACATAGTGAACATGCCAAAAAAGGGACGCGAAAACTACCATTGGGCATTTGCTGTTAAGAGGGCGCACACATTTTTTACGAACGTAATTATAAGATCAGGCGGGGAAGAGAAATTCAGGGGCAGGGCAGGGGTAAGAGGCACCACAGACCATAACTCGTCGAGTTATGAGTGATTGTGGTCTGTAGAACCCTCTTATGCCTGCGTTTCTCTTCCCCCACCTGACCTTAGTGGTTTTGGACCAATGTTTAAAAAATCGTAAAAAATAAATTAACTCATATTTAGCCATGAAAAAAATATGGTTAGACTAAACATATTCTGTAAATTTACAATAAAATTGTTTTATTTGTAATTACATTAAAATTAATGAGAAAAAAAATAAAGTAATAGTTCAACTTTGAAATTATGTAAAATGATATTTGAATAATAAAATCCAATTATTTGATGCATGTCTTTCCGTTAATCCCCAGTAGACTATATTGTCTATCAGATAATAACAAGTTTATATCGTTTATGGTAAATTTTAATGGAAAATTTTCAAGTGAAAGACAGCTCTGACGCGTATTTTTGTGAAAACCCTTCAACAAATTGGCTAAGTAAAAGAAATCTGTGTTGCTAATAAAATATTTCCTTCCGTTAATCCCTAGAAAAAGAGTTTATTTATATGTTACAGTAGTTTTTCTTTAAAAACTTAAAGATTTATAGCTTTCTAAAGCATTTGAAAATCATCAAAATCACAATAACTGTATCGTGTTAGTTAGTCTTGAATTGCAACCACTACCGTCTTTTCATTAGGATGCAGTTTTCAGAAAAAAACTGCAATAAACATTTATGTCTACTGCAATATATATTAATGTCTATTCCAGGTGCCACAGAAGTTCCGCTACCCATTTTTCACCGAGATGCTCTGGTACGTGCTAGAGCGCTACGTGAGCGCTCTACTGGGCCGCTCGCACCTGTCGCCCGAGGGGCAGCCGCCGCCGCCGCCCGCGGCGCGCGACCACGTGCATCTCACGCAGAACGAGCTGCACGGGCTGAAGGTTCGTACCCGACTCCTGGATACTGTCTCTTAGACTATTAGACCTGTTACCAGTGCTATAGGCCGGTCGCAGAGCAAAGAAATTCGTGCGTTGGCCCGCTGCTATCCATTCTTCACCGAAATGCTCTGGTACGTGCTAGGACGGTACGTGAGCGCTCTACTGGGGTAAAATATTTACTGTCTGATTGGCTGTCCATCGCATACTGGCTGTATATTCAACGTATTGTTTCCTCTTTTGTTACTGTGAAACAGACAGCTCTTTCTTTGTAAACTTGTTCACCTCACCCATTGAAACTTCAGATATTAGTATACATTATCAAGTCCTCTATCCTCTGGGCTGTACGGTGTTCCATTTGTCTTTTTAGTGATGCACAGCCGCAGGGGGATAGGGCTGTGCCGAGAATCTAATCCTGAACCTTTAGCGAGTTTTTTATACCTTATGTTCCAGGCTATTGTGATGTACCTACATCAGCTGCCAGCTGCTCGCAAGTCGGTCCCAGAGTTGCTCTCCGACCCCATAGCGCTCGTCAGGGACGTGCGCACGTTGGTAGAGCAGCACAGGCATGATAAACAACATCTGGCCATCACAGGCGTGCCTGTGTTGAAAGGTGAGACTTCCATTTAATTTCAGGTTTTTTTTACCGGTCATCTTATTAGCGGCCAATGCTTAGAATAACAACGAGGCAAAGAAGTGGCTGAAATAGTTATATAACACAAGGACAGTTCAAGTAGTGAAAGTGACTTAGATATTTTGGGAAAGTCACAACACAAAAAAAGTCCACAGTTAAAAAGTCAGAAGTTGTATTTATGCTACCGATCTTAACTTCGTTAGCGTCAATTAGAACAGTTTCTTGACAGCTGATGACGCAGATGTTTGTCGAAGAAGTTGTGCTATTCGACGATAGGTGGAGCTAGTCACTACAGTTGCGCAAAAAAATGTTGAAGTTTCTTCATGAAACTGCTTACGAGTTCAGGCGGCGTCTCCATTAGGCTCAACAGAGAGACGCTCACTGTCCGCTGACTGTCTTTAAGACTGCTTGTCCACGAGTCTGTAGTCTATGTCACGTTTCGTGTGCTCTACTACCTACCTTCCCATTTGGGAACACAGTCGTGATTGTATGTATGTATGTATGTATATAATTGCAGCCACTGAAGCGGAGCAGATATTTTATGCTATTATATTCGTGGATTTCTATCTCGCTCACCGCCCCGCTGCCTTGCGCCACTCCAGAGGGCAGGCAGCCTAAACGGCGTATCATAATGGTGTGTTTACTGTTCCAGGTCCCGACGAAGTGGTGACAGGAGAGCGGCGGCAATCCAGCGGCCGCGGGGGTCGCGGCGGCCGCGGCGGAGGAGCCTCGCGCCCGCGCCCCGATCACGCTAACAGCGCGCCGCGCCGGCGACGCACAAGGTATAGTCCTCGACTTACCCCCATTACACAAATTCTTGCTAAGTAATATGCCGGGAGCCGAAAACTATACAAGGCGCACTGCAATATCGACGGGGGGAGAGGGGGGGGGGCGGCAATCGAGCGGGCGCCTGTCGCTTTGACCGCGTCGGGTCAGTCCTGCTGATCGCCACAATGGCATGTGCACTGGCCGGTGATCTGAACTTTGACCTTCGGCCCGATCTTGCCCACCACTCTGTAATTGGCTCTGATCTGTAAAATGTGAGAACGGAACCTCATTGCAGCGCGCGCTACACACGTTTAATAATAATCGACTCACGAGTTCACAACAGCGTTTTTCTATGGAGCGTATGTAGTGTGCGCCGCTGTGGGGATAATTTACTGGTGCGAAAAGTAAGGCCGTGGTCTCCTTCACCCGCGGCCGCGACTGCCGCCCGCTGGCCGCCGCGTCTTTAGTTATTTTGAAGCATAGCCGCGGGTGGACGCTGGCTCAATATGGAGAAATTCACCAAAGAAAAGGACGAACTATTGATCGAATTAGTCAAATGTAACAGTATCTTGTACGATGCACAGGACAAAAACTATAAAAACAACATTTTGAAACATAAAGTGTGGGAAAGTATTCGTGAAACTTTAAATATTTCAAAATATTAAAATATTTTCTTTTGCTTCCTCAATATTATTAAGAAATCCTCATCCTGTTCCTCTTGAAGCAATAGATATGCTAGAGTTTTTTTCCATTTCACGCACACACACACAAGTCCATTCGCAAGCAAAAACCCTCAAAATGCCGCGACTGGCCGCCGCGGCTACGCTCTAAAAACGACCAAACACCCGCTGTCTGCGGCGTCTAGATTCAGACGCGGCGGGTGGTGCGCCGCTGTCGGCCGCGGGCGGCGGGTGAAGGAGACCACGGCCTAACAAGCGATCAAAAGGATCCACTTGTAGCAACCGCTAATATCCCGCCCTTAGTCGCTCTCGAGCAAGCTCTTGTCTTATTTATGTAAGAGACAGCTCGTAAATCGTGTGCATTTTTTTTCAGGTGCAAGAAATGCGAAGCTTGCCAACGGACAGACTGCGGCGAGTGCGTGTTCTGCCACGACATGGTCAAATTCGGCGGCCTGGGGCGCGCGAAGCAGACTTGTATCATGCGGCAGTGCTTACAGGTACGCAACTTTTGATTAGCTTCGTAATAGGTCAAGACTCGCTTGTTATGTACTGATTAGACTCTAGTCACGAGAGAATTGCCGCCTAGGGAATACACGCCCACTATTGTGTTGTTATGTCAGTAGCAGTTTGTCTGTAGCTTGATAAATTCGTGTGAGGGATACGTACGAACTTATTATGCTACATAGTTATATTGTGACATGAGTTATATCTACATTGAAGCTCTTGCGTGGTGTTGATGATGACATTAAGAGATTTCACGTCAAGAACATCCTAAGATGACATGCGAAGTCGTGTCTATTACGCTACAGATGTATAGTTAGAAACAGTCCTCCTAAGGTTCAGCGTGGTAAAAATGTTTTTTTTTTCAGCCCATGCTGCCGGTGACAGCGTCTTGCGCCGTTTGCCACCTCGACGGGTGGTTGCAGACTCCGGTCGCTCCACAGGCCAAAGGCAATTCAGGTAACGCTTTCAATATTTCATGACAAGTTCAAAACGCGTTTTACGTTCTTAAATGAAAAAAATAATAATCTGAAAAAAAAATACTATACATTTTTACATTAAAGGTCCGACCACACCGCAGCTTAAAAAACGGTCACAATACGGAATCGCAGTGACGCGTCGTACGCGTACCGTTTTTGACGCATGCTACCCCACACCGCTGCTTAGAATACGCTGAGTCTAGCAACCTATCACTATTATAATACTTCTTCCATCTGTTTTCAAACCTAAACTGTTGGTAGAAGTGGTTGCGAAGGGTGAAATAGTCATAATCATGGTTATGTCTATTTCACGTGTCTGCCTACCCCATTTGGGAACATAGGTGTGATTATATGTACTTATGTATGTATCTAGTCTAAAAGTAGATGTCTCTTTTTTATGTATGTATGTATCTAGTCTAATCGTCGATCTTCTCCCGGCAGGTCGCAACGGGCCGTCATCCCTGCGCGAGTGCTCGGTCTGCTACAGCATCGTGCACCCGGGCTGCGTGCCGCCCGGCGGGCAGCTCAACGAGGACCTGCCTAACTCCTGGGAGTGCCCCACCTGCACCACCATGGGACTCAACCATGATTACAAGGTAAGCGGCAATAATTACCAACATAATTTTAAACAAAAAAAAACCGACTTCAAATTAGCAATATTTTGAAAAGATTCTGTTTACTGAATGTAAAATCTTGACTTCATCAACAAATTACCGAAAACGCCGTACATCTCCATATAAAATTTGAAGAGTTCCCTCGATTTCTCCAAGATTCCATCATGAGATCCTGGTGTCGTGCCAATGGGACCAATTTCGAGTTATACCCTATCGATTAAAAAAAATATTTTGAAAATCGCTCCACGGGTCTCCGAGCTATCGAGTAACATACACACAAAAAAAAAAAAAAAAATTAGGTCGAATTGAGAACCTCCTCTTTTTGAAGTCGGGTAAAAAATTCATTTTCAATATAAACTTTTTTGCCAACTGTACTTCATTGTCATCAACCCTAGATTATGTGCACCAGATATCAAGTGAATCAGACCAACCGTTGATGAGTTCCCTCCATCGGAGACAGTCCCGGCTGGGCCACCGGAAGTCCACTACTGGAATATTGTACTGTCATCCAAGTAAACCAAGGCACATTATCCCAAACGTTGACACTGTTTGCGTTGAATCATGATGAGTGATTACAGTAAAGCAGAAATGGTGTTAAATTACCCATTATAAGGAGTTAATTTACAATAGGTATTTGAAAAAAAAAAGCCATTAATTCCTCTTATTAAGCTTGCAAACCTTTTTGAATAAAAAATTGAAAATCCGTCAAAGAATACACTGTTAAATAATCTATGATAATTTTACTAGGGTTTACAATATTTTACGCTTTAATAATTTACATTTTATACCCGGTTTTTGTAACACGTTGTATATCCTAAATCTGAAATCTTCCTCTCCACATCCACTCTTCTAGCTGTCCGACTCCTTGTCACCTAATTTAACAATAAATCTGACTAAAGTATTGATATCCACTTTAGGATAAGCTTTCTCACAGAATTTTTATGTAGTGTAAGCCAGATTAAACTGTTATTTTCACTCACTTTTTGTTTCTCACCAGCCTCGGCATTTCCGCGCGCGTCAGAAGTCTTCGGATCTCAGAAGGATGAGCGTAGGATCGGACGTCAGCCAACTTAGCCGAGACCACAATCTACAGGTATGTATTTTAAATTCAAATATGGTGCACATAAGTAGTTACTAACTGTACCTCCTTACCATTGACGCCATAGAGGATAGAACCTATAGAGAAACAATGTTCGCAACCCCGGTCCGCAAATGTTTGTTTATTTCAATATACTAACGTG
>BHDV01007967.1:114885-140866 GCA_005406045.1 Adoxophyes honmai | reverse complement strand
CTCAATGTACCATTCACTAGACCGAAGTTTGAAAACTTTTGGAATTATAGTGAATTGATTGTCTTGACTGACTGGACTATAAGGTATAGTAGTATGCCAAGCCAAAACTTACTATTTTGTATTACTACTTGCTGCAGTACTGTAACGACACGTCCCAATAATCAAACTATCCATGGCTCAGCTTCTAGGAGATAGCATAATGATCTAACATCCATACATTACCTGTCAATTTCCTATCTCTAAAAAGCTAAACTACTACTATCGATTGAATATTGGAACCGGCCGTAAATGTGTTAACGAATAAGAATTCTAAATAAGGTAAATTTACGAGCACTCGACGCCGAACTTAGTATAATAATATTATGGCATGGGCTCTCTATGGTAAAGCGACGGCTAAAAAAATACCTTAGAAAAAAAGCTCCAGTATACCCTTTGACGGGACAACATTCGCTTCATTTTTCATTTTAGCGCCATCTATTGAGTTACGTAGGCACGCAGCGCGCAGAAGGTAAGCAGGAAGTAGTGTATCGCTTTCAAGAGAATAATGCTCTTGAAAGCGATACACTACTTCCCTGGAAGAGGGCGTTAGTAGGTCATTTAGAAAATTTTACAAAGGTAAATACCCAATTTGCTACTCCGTGTTGTAACGAAGTGCATTTAGTTGTGCAATTTAGTAGCGTCTGCGTAGGTTTATATTTTCAAAGTCAAAAATTAAGTGACATTGTGTTTGTGGGAGACTCCATAGAGAATGATGAAAGATGAACACTCCTGACAGGTGTTATGCCCGGGGACCGAAGTCCACAGAGAGAAAATTGGAAGTTGTATTTATGCAACCGATCATGGAAACTACGTTAGCGCGAAGTAGGACACCTTGACAGTTGATGACGTTTGTGGAAGAAGTTCTACTACTTGACGATAGGTGACGCTAGGGTCGCTACATGTTACATGTTATTACTCAAGTAAAATTTAATTTTGTGATTGTTATTGTTGTACAAAACAAAACTAGTTAGGTTCAGAAAAGTTAAAAACAAGATGTTGAAGTACATAGGTGCACTTATCCCCAAAGGAAATGTTGCTATAAAAATATAATATCTCCAAATAAAATAATGCGCTTTCAGCATTGCCTTTTATACCTCGAATTAGTACCTATATTTATACTTAACTCTAAAATAAAAAATTAAGACGACGCTGCAAGTGGAGGTAAAAGTGGAAGTAAGCTACTGGAAATGTCAGGAAGTTACGATCGGCACTTACTTGTTTACTTATATTTAGTTAATTACATACATAGATAGGTAACGCCACGAGGGGTTAACACCGCCTTTCTTTATGTAGCGAAAATTCTGCAACTTTGTCAACTAAAACAAATCGTGTTTATTTCGGGACTGGCGTGGTTGATCTTCGTAACAATGTACATAATTTTGAATCTATTTCAGGGACATATTAATTATTTACCAAACTTCACAACATAAATATGGGGCCGTTGAAATGCTACGCGGCCTTACTCAGGTGAACATGTTAATTCGCACAGTTTTGTAAAAACATGAGTTCGAAGGGTATTTTTTCATAGATGCGTCTTTAAAAACCGGCCTGTAACAAAAATAGAAAATCACGACAGAAAAAAAGAAAACGGGTCTTTGCCAATCAGCTTCATAAACGAGACCGAGGGCAACGCAAATTAGAAAATAAAGATAGCTATTCACAAGCCGTCGTTACCCAGAGCCCGTCAGGTGTCCTCCCATTTCTTTCCCAACACGCACTTCCCCTATCAGCGCCGGGAGGCGTCGAGATTAGTCTAGAATCCAATTACATTTTCCAAATTTCCCATTTTTCCCAGCCGGGGTTCAAAGCTCACGGAAAATTATTTTCTTCCCCTAAGAAATGAAAAATAAACGTGTGCGGGAGGAGCGACAACAAGAAATAACCCTGGCGGCGTGCGAGGGAGACAAGTACACGTTCCTATTCAAGTGTGAGCGAGACGGCTGTGAGACGTTGGCGCTCCCTAGAGCGGGGACGCCGGGGATTTGTTTTTTTTTCTAGCGGAGGCTGTGACTTCAATTGCAAATGAAGCGAGCCGCCTGAAGTGCAAACTTCGCTTGCGGGCACGGAGCGGATCTTAGGTGACAAGAAAATAGGTAAAGGAAATGGAAGCTTTAAATTGAACTGGGTCGCTCTGCGTGCTCTTGTTGTTTACTTTGAATTTATGCCGTTCCTTCTGGAAAATGGTTTCACCGAAACGTGTCTATTACCTACTTGTTGGTAGGACAAATTAATAATCTTTGTTGAAAGTTCGAATCGATCTTAGGTGTATGATTTCTTTTTCCCTTGTCTGTACTTTTCAAATATAAAAAAAAATCCAACTTTCCCTGGCAGATGGCGAGCAAGTGCCCAGTTTATGGCGATGCCATTAAGGCCACTATTACCCGTAACGTAATGCAAATATGATAAAACGTCCCCACTTTGCTTTGTATTGCGGTCGAGGGTGATTTACGCGATTGACTTTATATTATGGGTTCGTTACACGTACCGACTAGAGTGGCGAGAGAGTGTTCTCGGCCGAGTACTCGGTTCGTGTGCACGATTGTTTTCATAGAACACACGAACCGAGTACTCGGCCGAGAACACTCTCTCGCCACTCTACTCGGTACGTGTGATCAAGGCATTACTACTTAGTTCGCGTTATGGCGAGTGGACAGAAGCTACCATACTATGGAAATTCCTATCAGAAATATGGGAAAAATGTGATGAATTCGAAATATCTCCAGACCATGTAATATTTTTTGATATACTGAAAAGTAATTTGGGCGGTTATGTAGTAAGCATTAATATTCAGAATTACACTAGCATCTGGACTGGACTTGGTAAGTCACTGGATTTTTTTTTAGATTTAATCTCTTGTTCAATGGGGACAAAAAATGATGGGAAAAACGCAATAACCATTTCAATTGTTTCTACGAGTACAATTCATGAAATTACTTTTTAGGACATTTTTCCTTTTTTTTTCACTTTGATTCATCGAATCTTTGATTTTTATTTCGCCTCTAGAAGTCCTAGGAAAATGTTTACCAGTATTATTTAGCTGGAAGCCCGCGATTCCTGACATCGACCCGCCAGCGCACGCGACTGTACCGCTGACAGTGACGTCTGCCAACTGGCGCCAGTACTGGCACACACAAAAGTGTATAAATCTACACTACAAGTATATTTTTTTAACTTTCCAAAGATACAAGGTTAAGTAGAAATCGTTACTTATAGGCTTGTCGGAAAACAAGGAAGTGGATCGACTCGTTAGAGAGGCTGCGTCGCAAGGGTCGGAAACTGTCATTTTGTCAGTCTTCTCCGAAGTAATCACAGTATTCCTACAAGCACTAGTGCCATCTTCTTTAGAAAGAATAGAACAAGAGATCCTGGTGAAAAGGTTTTTGGTACAGGACCTTTCAAAGCAAGTCTCCTCGTATCTCTTGGTTTGATAATATTTCATGAAATGAGCACCTTCGGTCTGGATTCGCTCCGTTGAACAATTTTATTATTTCATGAAGGAAGAAAGTTACGGAGTCCCTGAAGATGTCCATCATTTGCTCAAGGGGTGCGTCCTCAACTCCTCAAATTCAAACTCAAACCCAAACTCAAAAATGGAGTCCACAGGAAGTGTTCAGCCATTTCTCATATCTTAATGTAACGTGGGATGTTTTTCTTTTTTTTCGGAACCTGATTGCGTTCCTGCCAAAATATTTTCGAAGTGTATTTTAAGTTGTTTTTTTTTTAATTAGTGTTGTGTCAACGGGGCTCAAACATTCATGAATGGGGTTTTTATTTTAAAGTGGATCTCGCTTCTGTGCGCCCCAGTACCGCAGCTGAGTGAGCGCTGAGTGGCGCGCACGCGACGCGGTCGCCCGCACGCACGGCAAACAAATTACCGTCGAGATTTGCCTGTAAACTTCATCGTTAGATTGTCCGAGCAAACCAAGTTTAGGCACGACGTTTAGAATGGTGTTAAGCGGCAACTAAACTACGTGTTCTTACGATTAGTTTGCCACGAGCCGTATGCGGCAACCGCGAGTGTTAAGGACTAGTCGGCCGTATACGGCGAGAGACAGTTGTCACAGCTTGACAGTTGGCGGTCGGACAGTTCATTGTAAATACGACGTTCGTGGACCAAGTCCGGCGACAGCAACAGGTGAACGACTGAGTGTGATTGTCGCTTTATTTTCTAACGTAACAAAGTAAACTCGTCGATGAGGTCGATGTCGAGTTGTCTCCTAGACAATTTGAGTTGGTTACGTTGCAGAATACAATGCGACTGGGCCCGTGTGGGAACTAGATTCCAAACCCTCATACAGAGAGGAAACCTTTGCCCAACAGTGAGACGTTGTTTAGGCCGGATTGTTAACATGTAGTAGGAGCATATCAATTTTAGCACTATCCACAAAACGTCCATCTGCAAGAAGGACAGTCGACTTGATAAAGGTCGCCGGAACACGCTGGATGCAGGTCGCTTCCAACAGGTACTTTTAGTCTGAAGGGGAGGCCTATATTCAGCAGTGGACGTCTTACGGCTGAAATGATGATGATCCATAGAATAGGTATGCTCTATTTTCAGAAATTCGAAAGGGCAAAGATTAACCTAGCACACACATGTAACCCTTAGTCAAGAAATAAATCATGACTCGCTGGAATGGAAATGATATATGAGGAAAGTGTATCAAATAGGAGGTGTGCAGAGTAATCGGCACATGTGTCCCGAGTAAGCAGCAGATTATAGATATGGCAACATTATAAGGTATTAAACATTCGCTAAGTCAGGGTGCGCTTCGAAAAATATTACGAGAACGAAACATTAAGTTTGCTATAAGACAACATGAAAACATTTCATTTAAGTCTCAATGTTGTGTTTCTGTAAAAATAATATCTACGCAAAACTATTGTACCTAGGTGTTTTTCAACCCCAACAGTTGTAAAATGGTATTTGTTTCATGTGGTCATAATATCAAAGCATCTCAGTATATGTGTTAGTTAATGCGATTTCATGAGTGATTTTGAGGTGATTTTGTTAGCAGGTTATTTTTTATTGAAATGTAATACATATATCAAAGCTTGGTATATTTGCTGTCGTAAAACTGAGGTATATAATTAAAGTACATGCTGTCATTTAATAGCAGTAGCTGTAGTAGATACAATCACTTATTCTATGGAACTACCTACCCGCATTGCATTACGATTATCAAAGTTTAAACCGTAGTAAGATATAAACTAAACGCCTCGCACCATCTTTCGCCGCACGCGCAGCAGCCGGGTGTCGGCGCCGCGCCGCGTATTCCCTCACGTTATTATGGCCTACTGAACCGGGTAACGAAACCAACTCCCCCGGGCCCCTGTAAATAATGCCCCGCTTTATCACAACTACCCGCCAACATCCATCTTGAATAACTGAACTAAATTAGGAGGTGGGAATTAAATGACACTACGAGTCCAAGAAGTATACAGATGAAGACAGATGAGAGAAGCCATTGGACTACCGAACTTACACTCTGTTTCGTTTAACGTTAGACTTATATGGGTGATTTTTTTTTCAGGAATCGTAAGGTAAAAATTGCAATAACACTCATTACTGTTTTTTATGTTTTCAAGACAAACGATATCAGCATTTGTGACGATTGGATTTCTTAAAAAATGAGTGAGGATTTGACTGTCATTAGGTATATCTAATGTTATATGAAACGGAGTATAGTTACAGTAAACGTCGTCGCAGTGACAGCCATTGCATCTTTAATGAAAATAATGAATTATAAACAATACTGTGTAGTGGTTTGGTAGTAAAGATTTGTGGAACGTGTATGGTATGGGGAAAACTGCTTGAACCATATTTATATAGGGTGACCGCACCGGTAATGGACATAGAACCAGTAATGGACAATGACTCTTATTTACTACCCACTAAGGAAAAGTCATTTGTTTTACAACAATCAATTCACAACTCTATGGTCTTTAAATTACGAATGAAGTGTCCATCACTGGTGCTTGTCAACTTAAACCGTCCATAACTGGTGCCGTCACCCTAGTCCTCGACATCAAATTAGGTAAGATTTTTGGTAGTACACTTAGTTAGTGGAGTAAGTTCGCACGTCGCTTTTTCCAGGTAAAAGTCAATCAGTATCAGTTGTGTCAGGTATAGTTTATGTCTACAGGGTGTCCCAAAGTTATGGGACATGAAGGGGAAGTACCTTAAATATCGTAGATAGTGTATTTTGCTCAAAGAAGACTTTATCTTATTTTTAAAAGTTAGTAATTCTGCATTCATAGATTTTCTAAAAATAACTTGCTTCGTCTGGGAATCGAACCGACTAAAATGTCAAAAAAAAAAATCATCCTGTTTTTATGATGCTAATCGAAAGAATAGCTAAAAAATAATAACTCTGCTTAAGTAACATAGTATTTTAAAAGAAAGGAACAACGTGAAATTAATCAGTTTAATCAAGTTGAAAACATGCATGTAACTGTCGTAGTCAATTAAGTGGAAATTTTGTGTAAATTATTTAATTAAATGCTCAAAATCGTCGCTGTTCCTGCAGAAATCGCTATGTGTTTTTAACCAACTTTTCAGGAGACACAAAAAACTGATTTCCTCATTAACCATGTATGGAAAGTTAGTAATTTTTTTTGTGCTATTGCCTTGTGATTGTGTACATGAAATGATAATAGTTTTAAAAAGATATAGTGAAAACTGAATTTTATACGCATAGAAAAACAGAAATTTGTTACATAGCGATAAATATTTAAGCCCTCTCGTACTAAAATATCGCTATGTGCCGAAAAACACATGTCGAACGCGAACGAACGATCGAATTAATTCGCTATGTGTGCTTCGAAAGACACATATCGGACCAAATTTCCGCGTGATATGAATATGAAACGGTCCTGCTATGTGATTAGTGACACTTAGTTATTTTTAAGGAGTTTTTAAGGGAACATTTTGACATACAAACTTCACATGGTTATTTTTTCACATGCAGAAATAATAAAGATAGCTTCACGCCGTTTTTAGAGCATACGTATATGGACCTAAGGTTCAAAATGACATAAAAAACCAAAAATCGAAAAAATTCACATAGCGATCCCTCTTGTCTGATGCAAATCGCCATTTTTTAATGAGTCCGCTGCCTGTTGACTTTCTAATAATTTTATGATGAACACTCGATGTGATATGGCACAATTCTGTTTGTAACTCGCCCACGTTCTCGTATCGCATTTTGTATGCCATATCTTTTACGTATCCCCAAAAGAAAAAATCTAATGGGGTAAGGTCCGAGGATCAACAGGCAGCAGACTCATTAAAAGATTGGCGATTTGTGTAAGACAAGAGGAATCACATTTTGAGCATTTTAATTAATTTAATTTACACAAAAATACCCACTTAATTGACTACGACAGTTTCATGTATGTTTTTAATTTGATTAAACTGATTAATTTCACGTTGTTCCTTTCTTTTAAAATACTATGTTACTTAAGCAGAGTTATTATTTTTTTGCTATTCTTTCGATTGGCATCATAAAAACAGGATGTTTTTTTTTGACATTTTAGTCGGTTCGATTCCCAGACAAAGCAAGTAATTTTTCGAAAATCTATGAATGCAGAATTACTAACCTTTAAAAATAAGATAAAGTCTTCTTAGAGCAAAATATACTATCTACGATATTTAAGGTACTTCCCCTTCATGTCCCATAACTTTGGGACACCCTGTATACTAGTCTATTGGTAGGATAAATACTTGTACCGTATCTCCACTGATCTGTCCGTCCGTTCAATCAAGACTTCCGATTTAAAGTATCAAAACCGAAGTCGGACTTGCAGGTGTGATGTCCATCGAATGTTTGTGTTATTGTCGGAGCTGAGCCCTACACTTGACCATTTTGAGGCATCGGGCACATCCCTCATGTCCCAAGACCGTTTAATATTCAAAGTCCCCGCCGTGTCCCCAGCCCCTAAGAGCCTATCACACTTGCGATTTACGAGAGAGTTGAAAGCGAGGCGAGCACGCAGCGAATTCGCAGCGAGCGCGTAGCGACTCGCCGCGATTACGTACTTTACCGGGAATTTTCTCAGGAATCCAAAGGTTAGAAATCAGTATTGTAAATTGTAATACCACTTATCACTACATACATACATATATCACGCCTGCTTTCCCAAATAGGGTAGGCAGAGCACACGAAACTCTACGTAGATATCATGACTAAGTATTTCACGTTCCGTGGCCACTTCTAGCATTTTTTGGGTTTTAAGTTGGCACGTTTATAGTGACAGACTGCTATCCTATCGCCTAAAATATACCTTAACCTATTTCATAAGTTGCCTCTGGCGACATCCACGGAAGAAATGGAGAGGTGTTATTCTAAACTTATTACTGTTTGTCATAATGTTCTCAATGCAAACGGTATCACCAATTGTGTCGTGATGATGCCTTGAGTTTAGTAAAAACGTGTGACGATTTGACCGTCAAAAATATAATGTGAAATGAAAATTGTGAAACGTACTTAGCTGACGTAGCTCACTGCGAAATAGAAACGCACTCGCGGCGAGATCGTTACCCGCTCGCGGCGAATTCGCGCTCGCCTCGCTTTCAACTCGCTCGCAAGTGTGTTAAGGTTCTAAAGGGTGCGATTACCAGCGCAGGCGTCGGTTCCCCAGGCGCCTTCCGGGGCCACTATTAATTTGGACTTTACTTAGTTATGGTTTGCCAAAGGGTTCGCGTGTTGGGTCAACCAAATTCATTATAAGTTTTTGGTTATGTTTGGTTTTCAGATCGGAAGATCATACGAGTGTTTACTTACGCAAAATGTTTATTTTTCCTTTATACCCTTCTGAGGCGGCTTGAGCGCGAGATAAACTGCCTCTCACTGTCTGACGTCTTTAGTTAGACAGAGACAGGTATAGTCTATCTCGCGCGCGACTATACACGCGCCATGGCGTGCTAAGTCGGCTAGTAACTTGAACTTCTTTGTTGATTAGCGAAATCGGTTCATTGGTTCGTGACGTCATGACATGACTAAATAAAAAAAGAAATGTACTCGCCGTTTCACACAAGTGCTTGGATTTTAATGAAACTTTGCAATAATATAGTTCATACATCTACTTATTAGGAAATCGCCAAGCCACAGACCGCTTTCCCTCGCGTCTAGAGCTAAGGTGTGTTAGCATCCGACGTGCCGCGTACTACGAGTTTTATGGAACACACGTAAACATCACGCTGTATTCTCAAATGGTTTGACAGTATACACGAAAAGTTACATAGACAAAATCATGGCTATTTCACATTATGGAAGTAGCTACTTTTATCACATACATAAATAGATACATACAGACACCGTCTCGCCCCTTTCCCACAGGAGTAGGCATGTACCACTTTATTCCAACTGCTGCGATCCTGACAAACCTCTTTTGCTTCATCCACATTCATTAATCACTTCATGCATAATCACAATGTAACACAATTAAAGGTTCAAAGTATCTAAGAGATTGGGTAGAAGTAGCAGGTTTGGTTACAAAGAACATACCATAGGTTCAAGTAAGAAAATAATGTGCCGAGTACACTAGCATTAGTATCAAACTTAATAAAGGATTACACGTAGCTTAATGGATAACACTCCAACCAACTGCGTCACTTTAACTCCAGTGTGTGTTCCCAGTACAAGTAAATATTTAGACTCCTGAAACTTTCGCACTATTGTCACCACATTGTCAGTAATTTGAGGACATGTGCACAGAAGCGTAGGGACGCGTATTAATCGTATGTACATAATGAAATGAGTTCAATATGCGCCCTGGTCCCATGAGATGGGACGGGGAGCGCAGAACGGGTAGGATGTGGTATCCCTATTAATATTATAGAAGCGAAAGTGACTCGATCTGTGTCTCTGTAATTTTTATGCTTAGGTAGGTACCGATAAAAGTTAAGTGGTTCACGAAGGTTTGGGAAAAGGGAATCGTTAATTGTTAATCTATAATGCAACCTTGTCAAACAGATACTGACATTTAAATAATATTGCGTAGCTAGAACAATACTATATCTTAGATAGGTATAATTTTTATGTTAAAGATGATTTTCACACCAGTCAAAGGTTCTTCAAAAAAGTCGATTGCTTTCTTATGCCAACATCAATGCATATTATTAATTTTTCTCTAACAAAATTATAAGTGTTACGTTCGCAGTAAAACCTTTCCCTAACCATTAGGTCCTTACACAATCACTCTACTCGTATTATATCTAAAATTAAATGAAAATGTTGAATATTTACTAAGTTTACCTCATCATTGCATTCATCATTCCTCACCCAGGTCCCTTGGGAAGCTCTGATTCACCCTCGCTGTCGCCTGTCCTTGTTTACTGATCATTTATTTTTTAACCTGTTTGCCTGTTTGATTAGATGGGCCGCGGCGCTAGTGATTAATTGCTACGTGATTTCAGTTGGCTATGTTGGCTATCCTGATTTTAATAGAGATTTTATAAAGTTTATTTTGGCTCTAATAAATATTTGTGCGTTACAGTCTTACAGTCCACGGTTACAGTAATATTTTATTTACTTAAATGATTACTGTACTTCAAATTTAAACAAAAACACTTCGTAAGTTAGTATCATGTGAAAAATAACGACCTGTCAGATTATCCTATTTGACCTGTGATACAATCACAAAAGCGACAATTCAAATTTCTGCTTAAAACCTGCGTGCCCGTGGGATATGCAAATACTACTGCTAGTATTTCGCATTATAATTTAAATCCAACCCAACTTAGCGAATTTCCTCCCCCAAGCCGCACACAATTGACGTTTCGCCCGCGAACCCCGCGCTTTGTGTGCACGATGTGAATGCACGGCCTAATCTCGATCACGTGTCCGACACACGCCCGTCTCCTGCACACGACAACCCGTGTACAACTAGCTTTACAAACGATTTTTTGAACGCTTCATTACAGACTGAACGCGACTCTACGGGCTCTGTGGAAACGTCAAATTGCAACTGTCACATTTTGGCGGGAAAGTCTTTTCCAAAGTAGTTACGGGTAAAAAAGCGTGTCCTTTATCTTAACTGATTGGATAATCTGTGTTCAAACGTTATAGTATACGGTATCGGAAACAGAAATGTAAGCCTCGACGTCCTGATTAAGTCTTCTGGTGCAAGGCGTGGCTTGGGGGAAATTATAGTGATTTTTTGACATCATATCGAGTTTCTATTGTGCTGAGCGTATTTTTGCCAGATTTGGCCAAAAATTGTTCCGATCTAATTATTAGCTTTGTGATTGTGTCGCATGGGGCCGCATTCACAATGAGAGAGATTACGTGAAACTGATTTATTTATGAGTAATTTTTGGATTAAAGCCGGTTACGGAAAGAAATATTATGGGTAGGTAAGTATATACTTAACAAATCTAAAATACATAAATTATGGAAGGTGAATTTGAGAATTCAGAATTGATTAGTAATTGAAGCTCGTATTAATCCTGTCCTGAAAGATCTTGATAAGTTTGGCGATACATTAAAATAAAGCAATGTTAAAGCTCTAACAAAGATGCTAAGTCTCTCCAAAGTATATCCATAGTATCCAATCCTTCATACCAAACGATTACCGTGACACAATACCTACTAAAAACCTGATTGAGATGAAAATTGGTTTTAGGTTAAATGGATTTTTTATTGCAAAAGAACACGCCTTGGGTACTTGTTAAAAAAATATGCAACCAAATGCAACTTATTCGTAAATTTGTGTTGCAGTAAAACAGAAATAATTTCATTAAAAAAAAGAGTTTTTTTTTATATGTACCTACCTATACCTATCGATTGTAGACCGTAGAGTTCTATCCCAATTATTCGATTCTGCACATTATGCCGCAGCTGTCTTTTAAAATTGTGCAGAATCGCGAATAATCAGTAACAATAAATAATGGCTTAAATGTCGAACAATCCTTCCGTCCGCTAAGTTCCGCAGTTGCGAATTTTTATGTCCAAAACAGACTTAGCAAAAATGATAATACGGTAATGCCAGTAATCTAAGTATGATTGGAGAGGGCCCTTACTGCAGGGGTGCATTTCCCGCTGCGCCATTGAGGCACTTTTACACGCTTTTGTTATTTGATTTGTTACTGTTTTGCAGTTTGGACAAAACATCGATGGGAATTTTAAGGATAGGTATTTAGGTACCTACCTGTCTGAAAGAAGTTAGCCAACTCAGCCGCTTAGCGAGAAGATTGGCAATCGCCTGTCAATACTAAGTGGGATGTAAATCCTAATTTTAGAAATGGTACTTAACTGTTTTCAATGGCATTTCATATCGTATCTAGGCACAGTCAACCAAATACGTGGTCTACTTCTATTCTGAAGTTGGTTCCTAATCGCTTACACATGCAAGCAATACAACGTCGTAAAACATTGATGCCAATGGATATGTGTCAACTAGAAACTTCGACTTTAGGTTTCAGCCTGTTGAGTTTGACAGGCTTGTGCTTGTACGCAATTGTCTCTGGGATTGAGAAAAAACGTTGTACCTTATATCGACACGCATGTTATTCCTTACCACCCCTAAAAAACCAAAATCAAAATTTAATTTATCGAGGATTTTTATTTTCAGATCTTTTTCAATTCTTTTTTTTAGTCTACCAGCGCTTCGTAAAGTTAGACTACTACTTCCAAGAGGATGTAATAAGGTTTATTTTATTTTTACTAGTAGACCTAACAGACGTTCGCAATCTTGCTTATCCGCGCGTTTTTGTATTTATTATAAAAGACCTACAGTTGCAATAATTTTGAAACACAGATGCCAGAGTTGTTGAGCGTCCTTTTTAAAATCCACTCAATTTGAAGGGTGTTATAAAATTATGGAACATACGAGGCACGAGGCAGAGTGCACTTGACACTGTTTGGCCCGGAGGCAGTCGGAGCTGTCTCCGTGGGGTTCCCATGTTTAAAAATATCGATTCTAAAATCCAGTAAAGTTGCCAGTATTTATGTTGTACATAACCTACATCGTTTATGGCAACTTCAGCGGTAGCAAAATTTAGCATTGGCCGGAGATTTGTCTTCCTGTTCTAGTTAGTGACAGGGCTTGACTCTCGTCCTATACCGTGCTAGCCGCGCTTATGGGATTGATACGCCGTTGAGTTTGTGGACTTTTTGGAAAGGAATAATGTAGAGTACTTCACCATGTTTTTTGTAGCCTCTCTTTTTGTTGGTCTCCATAGACAAGTTTTCTATCTGCCTCTCAAAGGTTGGCTGTAAGAGATAAGTCCGCCTTTGTACTTCGTCATTTCATTTTGAAACTATGGTTACTTTTTGTACTTAGTTCGTGTTCTTTCCTTTTGTACAATAAAGTGTTTACTTACTTACCACTACTTTATTCGCTAGTATCATTGCAATATTTTTTTTATAAAAACAAAGGCTACAACTTCCCATGTGGTGTCGGGTTTAGAATAACTCCTCTCCATTTCTTCAGAGGATGTAAGAGGCGACTAAGGAGATAGGTTAAAAAGGTATGTTCTAGCTAGGCCATTGGCTCGCAACCTGTCACTATCATACTTAACATAAACCTAAAAAATGTGATAGAAGTCGCTACGACATTTGAAATAGTCATAGTTAGTCTCTGTCTACCCCAACTGACTACATATTGTTCTAGCTGCTTCACTTTAATATTGCATTTTTTTTTTCTAACTCAATAAAACTTGTAAGCCGCGCAGCATGCCAACGTATTGATATCAGCATGTGGCTCTCAATACAAAATAGAAAAAGTTACGCAGTTTGGGTGCTCAAAGATGAGCACAGCTGCCGAAATGCTCAATGCTCAAGAGGACGTAATCATATTTAGTCGAGTAGTGTTCACAGAATGTTCTAATGTAATTTTGAAAGTAGGGTTAAATATGATGACAAAAGCAAGTGTAAAATTATTGATTTGCAACTGTTTGAAGATACCGTGTGTAAATATTTCAGTTTCAATAAATCTTAGATCTCAATTGGTATTTCTTGCCAGCATTATTTTGCTTACAAACACAATCCAATGCGGGGCAAAGGTTTTCCATTGCTTCTTCTCTTGTCAAAAGTATACCTTGCCAATATTTTCACGACGAGTCATCTGAGCTATCACAGTTACCCCACCATCTTCTCTACGATGTGCATGCCATATACATAACTAACTACACACACTTACTTATTTCCCAAGGTACACAAACACACAAAATGTTTGGAAGTACGGATAGACGTAAGTACTAAGTACCTATTGATACTGCCACAGAACAGAAAAAACTAGAAGTGCTAAGTGGGCGGGGCACGTGTGTCAAGGTGTCAACGTTACGCGGGTATCCGCGGGACTCCGCAACTTTCATTGATCCGCCATGAGTAATATTTTTGTTGCGGCTATCGTTTTTACCTTCTAAAATTGCAGAATAGGGTACATTTACATATTTTCAGAAAATTGTTCGCTCAACTTTCACGTATAATGAAAGCTGCGGACTAAAGCCCGCTCTACACTCGCGGCGCGAAGTCGCGCCGTGAATTCACGGCGTGAATTTACGCAGCGGCTCACGCATAATAACTAAGCGCGAACGCAAAGCGTGAACAACATCTACACTCGCGATTCGCGGCTTTCGCGGGCGTTCGCGGGTGTTCGCGTCGCGAGTCCCGCGGATACCCGCGTAACGTTGACACACGTTCATCGCCCACTTAGCACTTCTACTAGTTTTTTCTGTTCTGTGGATACTGCTAATAATAGACCTTACAAAAGTAAAAGTGTCTGCCGTGTCATTTGTCAACCAAAAGGAAGAAACATAGGCTACGCATAGGCATAGTTCCCGCGAGATAGATATGCCTAGGTAAGCTAATTCTTGTACTACAATAAATCCCTTTCTCTTGGCCATGTCATTAGTTGACGATTTTACCAATTTCATCGACCTTAAAGAAAAATTGGTCAGAACATTTTACATCTACTGTAATCAGATCGAGGAGACATAATAGTGACAGGTTGCTAGCCTCTCGACTAAAACATACCTAAATCTATTTCCTTAATTGTCTCTTACGACATTCACGGAAGAATGGAGAGATGTTATTCTAATCCGACACCACACAGGATCTGAATTAAAAACTAAAATTGTGCTGGATGTGGCTACAAATACAAAACGTAAAATCACGTAACGTGTCCTCTGCCTACCCGATTTTGGAAAACAGGCTGTAATAGTCTACTTCACAGATTTATATCGAACTAGATGACTCAAGTGTATGTACTTTGCGTGCCAAAAGGAAGAGCAATGCTCCTCTTTTGACGCGATTTTATTTAGTTTTATAACGCTTAGATTAGGTTTAACTGCCTAGAGACAAGATAACTTGAATAAGGCGGCATCATCTTTGAATGGGTTTCACTCGGACTGTCAATTCCTATCACTAAAGAGCTAATGTGACGATACCTAGTATACCTACCGTTGAGAAAAAGTGACACGCTTGGTTGTCATACAAATGCAGGAACTCGCGGTATCTAGTTCGATATAAGTCTGTGGTCTACTTCGACGACGTCCAGACATCAAGTATTCATATTCCTTGTATTATTTATTTGTTAAGCTACGCTTTAAAGTCCCGTTAATATTTTACGCTCAGCTCCCGAGGCTCATTTTTAACACAAATTAACCTCCCATTTTAGTAATGACACATTCGCCGTGACCGACGCGTGGCTAATCTAACCGAGTACTCATTAAAATCGCCCACTATTATGGATTATCGTTTGTCATATCATTATGTTGGCAACAGTGGAGTGGCCTAATTATTGTACAAAACATGGCCCTTGAGCAGCGCCCTCGCCTGGTGCGCATTCTACGCCTAGTTAGAAACAGAAGGGGCAAAGAATAAATGTCTGGATGGGTGAAAAGGGAATTTGCGTTGTTTTTGGTTTTTTTAGAACACACTCTGTGGTTGCTTTAATTTGCAAGGCCGTGAAACGAGGTTAATCGAATTTGGTATGTGAAGCAATTTTTTTTGTTATTTTTGTATTGTCAAGTTGGGCATTAGTAAAACTTTACTACGATAATGTAAGTATAATACCCGGTTCAAGTTGAACGTATCGTTTTTTTATTTGAATAACTATTTTTGTTGTTAGGTACATCGTACATTTTATACTTATCAAAATGTTTTCATAAAAAGTGCTTTAAAAAAAAAATCACGCTGGAACCTTGCGACTTCCACTTCACACTTCTGCACCATTTTGTTTTGTTGTAGTGGTCGAAGCAGTTTAGGGCATTTTACACCGCGAATAAGCTTTGTAGTTATCAGACCATAGTTTTAACCTACAAAGCCGTCTGCATTAAATATTCTAATCTATAAATGAATCGTGTACAAAACAAATCGGCAACAAGGGGAGGCGTGGCGGCGTCCCGCAGCGCGCGTCTGTCGACGTGTTGCCAACAGAAAAAATATAATTCCACACTATTGTGCTGGCAACCCTGATGACAGGTCGCAACAGGACACATGTTTGAGGCATTTTAGGGCAATTCCTTTGCCTAATGGGCGGTGTTTTAATGTTCTCTATGAATTTATGGCTTAGGGTCGCGCACCACCCTGTTGTTAATACAAAGGAGAAACTAAGGTTATCTACTATATAAAAATAAGTCGTGTTTTCCTTCCTGACGAAATACCTCCAGAACGCACGAACCGATTTGGCCAATTCTTTTTTTAAAATGTTCGTTGAAGTTCAGGGAAGGTTTGTAAGATGAGAAAGTGTGGAAAAAAATAGTGTAACATACTAAAAAACTAAAAAATCGTTCTCCCATACAAATTTTTCAACTCCAAAAAACAGTAAGCGCCGCAATATTTCATACATCTTACGCGTTTTTATTAAAACCTTCTCTATTTAGCTCAAGAACGACGGAAGCGCCGCTGATTTTCATACGTCTCCCGCTTTTTTGCGAGTAAAATAGGTACTTTATATTATTCAGCACTAATGTCGTTACGGCGAAAGTTACTTACATTTCGTTAATAAATTAACCCTTATTCCCTAAGATACGCGGCTGTCAAAATTTATACTGAACTGACAAATTTTGACATTATTTACGGCATATTATCACCAGCCAGCTAGCCACTTGGCCACATAAAACCTATTTGGATGTTTAGATGTTTTGATACATTGTTGGTTTATGAATAACTAGCTGTGCCCGCGACTCCGTCCGCGTGAATGAGTGACTATTCCCATGCTATTCCCCCCCGTTTTTTCCACATTTTCCAATATTTTCTTCGCTCCTATTAGTCGCTGCGTGATGTTATATAGTCTAAAGCCTTCCTCAATAAATGGTCTAACCAACACACAAATAATTTTTCAGTTCGAACCGATAGTTCCTGAGATTAGCGCGTTCAAACAAACAAACAAACAAACTCTTCAGCTTTGATTCGTCAAAGAAGATTAATTGTCTTTTTACTATTTACTAAAACGCCCTCGAACGCGCAAAATTAAAATACACAGGGGTAGGCAGAGCACATGAATTCAAAAATCCAGTGCCACGTTTAGCGATTTCAGAGCAACCAGATGATCAAACGTGATACTGCAGTGACAGATTGCTAGCCCATCGCCCACAATACACTAACCCTTTCCCAGAGCCGACTCTTACGACACCCACGGGAAGAAAGGGGGAGGTGCTATTCTAACCCGGCACCACACGGGATATAAATTAAAATCCATACTAATATTATAAATGGGAAAGTGTGTTTGTTTACTTTGTTTGTTTATCAGTCTTTCACGGCTAAACGAAGCGACGTAGTGACGTGATTTTTGGGTGGAGATAGTTGAAGGGATGGAGAGTGACATAAGCTACTTTTTGTCTCTTCAAAACTCCCCATTTCACTAAAGTGAGAGGTGGAAGTTTGTGGAGAATACCGCAATTTTATATGTAGAAAGCTATAAATTGGTATATGGGATGAGCTATCTCTTCTGTGCTACCCCGAAATTAACGCGAGCGGAGCCGCGGGCAAAAGCTAGTCGTCTAATAAAATGATACATTTTGAATTTATGTTAGCCCCTCAAACGGAATGTGAAGGTCGCGTATTAAGTATATCTAAGGCTACCTGTTCTAAAATATCATGAAGATTGATAGTAACCAAGTAAACGAACTTATTTATAAGTGAAGTTGCATCTAGTTAGTTTTTTTTTTAGTTTTAAATTGACTAAAACGCTGTAAAATAAGTAGCAACCAGACTTAGCATACCACCACTCTACACATTTCATTTCCATCAAAATACTCGTAATGTTTATGACACAAAGCTGTAAAATTACAAATACGGAAATACCCCGTTTCAGAGTTAGTAAAGCAACGTAAGATAAATTAACTAGAGCTACCTGATTCGGTTCATTCATATCAGTATTGTAATTCAAACTAGTCTTAAAAAACTAAATAAATTTCATTAAAAATTAAGAGGTTTATTGATACAATGATAACAGAATTTCAATGTCTCAATCACCAATTAACGTTGTTTTGTTTACATTTAGCACCTGACTAAATCTTCTAACTACAAGCATTGTATAATTTTCAACTCTTAATGCAAATTCAAGGCCCAATAAAAAGGCAACGCTTCTTTTTGGGTTCAAAGTCTTCAGCAACCCAGACGGGCGAACTCTCCGTCATCAGAGCAACAAAATTTCCGCACCACCTAACGGCATAAACTTTTAATTCCAAGACCCATCGCCCTTTCCCGCCGGGGTCAGAGAAAAAAAACCCGTCGAACGGCTCATGAATGAAGGATCATCTAGCACCATCCATCAATCTTTGATTATTTCTAGTCTACGTGATTGACATGAAGACAGAGGCATTCAAATGAGCTGGAAATATTATAATATATTACTAACAAACCTGCGTGCTACCTTTTTTACCCGGGCCGGTAAAGCGTGACGATAATTATAGGTGCTTGACAGGCTATTTTTAAATCTATCTTCGGTTTTTGAAACGTAGGCTTTGTAATTAGAATGTCACTGGTTAGTTTGGCGATCCTCGGCGTGGATTGGGATGACCCGTGTCGGCGATGTGTTTACGTAACTGAGATGTGGCTTGCATTGTTATTATTATGTTACAAAAGTTGATGGACGAGACATTTTTAGGAATCATCATTAAATTTAAATGTCAATCTGGATTGAGTTCTCAACACTAATGTCCCGATATTACAGATATTCCACAACCTTTTTCTTATTTCGCAAAGTTAAGTAACTAAGGTTCACTATATACAGACAACTTAATTTTTTTAAATAACCTAAGTGCATGCTATTAATTTCCTTGACAGAAATACTTTCGTGTCTTAAAAAACACTTGAGCCGTCCTTAATTGATTCCCCGTATCCCCAACACTTTATCTCCCTTAACTTACGCACTTTTCTCAATTTACGTCCCCAAGTTAATACCGTTATAAAACTACCCTCGCATCGCATTACGCCTTATCTATGCATGTTGCGGACGTCCTCACCCCTCGGACGTTATCGCTGTACTGCCAGAAATGTAACAATACCCCCACCCGTTATCTTCGCAGCCAATCGCGAGGGTGCGTTTCAGAGTCAGTTGTCGAGGTGCGAAATTTTAAATTGAGAAGCCGAATTTTTGGGACGAAGGGTGTTTTGGGATGATAATAATAATATGACTGTATGTAGTTATACTTTCGTAGCTGTGGAGTGTTTTGGTTGAGTTTTTAATCTGTGGAAGATTTCTGTCGTTGATTGCATGCGCCGTCCATTTTATGTACAAAAGCTTGTTTAAATGGTCATCAAATTAAAACTTTACGTCAACTCTAGATTCTTCAGAATATCTTTCTACAAAGCTGAATTCATGAGTGCTACCATATCTGTGGCACTTTCAAAGTGAAACCCATTGACGACTTTGTAGAGACACTTTCAAGTGACAAGAAAATGAAATGATCAACTACAAAACATGACCGAGAAAACTTCGATGAACATGGATAGCTTGTATCTAATTAAAAAAGAATTTAATTGATAGTTTAGAGCCAACGACGATCCTGAACAGAGGATTCTAGAGAGAAATGAAGACCAAGAACCTTTAACAAACAAAAAAGACCTTTAAAATCCATAAAAATACTGTTATTAAGTTTTTAATGTATAGATCCAATTTTACCAGGCTTTCTTTCCTCCACTCTATTTCCAGCTTGGTTTTACTGGTCAATAAAATCAATTCCCAGCTGAGGAGTTTTACTTTAGTAACAAATAGAGCGCTCTTTTAATTTTTGTCACATTTACGCCCTTACCTAGGGTGCGACGAGAATTGTTTCGCAGCCCCCTTCCCCCTAGCCTTAAAGCGTCTCATCTGACTAAAATTGCATTATTTTCCTATCATCCACGAAATCGTTTCCACCGATACTATTTACAATCCAATTCTGTATCAAACATAATAAAATATGTGCAGTAGGGTGCCATACGGCGTCTTCCGTCTGAGTACACCCCCGAGGGCGGTTAGTTGTTAACATTGAGAACAACTGTTCGGTTACTGATATGTTTTATATTGTGGATTAGTTGACGCAACTGGTGGTATCGTTTGGTCGAAGAATGAGTAATTTATCTGTGGGGAATTGGTCTTGAGTTGAATCTGTTTGGAGCATGTGTGCTTTGCATTGTCTGTTTAATTTTGAGGGGATATTAGTGTAAAAGCACTTGAAATTGATAAAACTGCATAGGACTCTGATTTTTTTTTGTTTATTACAACCAACGTCAATGTTTCGACCTAAAATTACTCGAAAAGTGGCTATGAAGCGAGAATTAGTCATAGTTTTGTTTGACTATGCAGTAGTAGGTTCAGACTACGAAAATAGACGTGATGTATGTGCACATTTCGGCATTTTCTTCACAGGATCTAATGAAAAGTCTGGTTAGTGATTTACTACCTGTTGAGTATATTATTTTGTGGTATTCTATTTTAGTATGTTTCGCGGAAAAACTTAACCAGGTAGGTACAAGGTCTCCTGTAGTATATTAATCTGGCGCGCTTTAGTAAATCCCGAAATCCCCGCTTGGGCTCCCCTATTAAAATTTCCTGAGAAAATAAAAAAAAACTTACATGTAAAGGTAGTAGGTGTTATCGGTAGTCAAATGACATAGTTCGGTTCAAGAAATTCTACGAGTTCCCAAAACTCCACGTCCGTTTCAAATTAAAAAAACTATAAAACTTCCGAGAGCGATATTTTCCTATTCCACTAAACTACATAGTTATTATATTATATATAATTAATACCTATAAGTATGTATAACAATTATAAAGCACAATAAGCGAGTATAAAAGGTCCAATTTTGGCTTCCAATTGACGTAAGCTTTGGGCCTAAGAAGCCGTATTGTTACAAAGGGTGTCTTTTTAACACCAACTATTTAAAAAGGGCAAGTCCTTTATTCGAAGGGTTAGTGCCCTCTCTTTGTGTTTTTTATTTGTCAATTCAACATTTTGAGTTTGAATGGTCGGATTTATTGTTGGAGTTATGGTGCAGGATGACACAATGATGCGCGTGTTGGGTGTCACTTTATGTTGTGCTAACCGAAGACCCATGCCCATATTATATGAACAAGAGTTTTATGGCTATTGGTAAGATCAAATAATTGTAATTGACATAAAGGCTAGTTGCATTCACGAGATGTGAAAAGACTAAAACGGTTTAAATCGTCAGTTAGTTGCGTTGTTAAAAACTGTCGATGAACTGTCTGATGCTGATGATGATGCGGTGCCCCATCAAAGAGTTGACCACGCTGACCCAAGAACTGGCCCGAAACATGTCGAGCTAATCTCAGTATGAAGACGTAATTGTATCCGTTGCATTACACAAAAAACGCGCCCCATATTTTTCTATAGTCAAACTACGGACTAAATTGAATGATCTATTTTTAAATCAGTCGTCTAGGAAAATACTATGAATTACTTAAAACTATTTCTTGTTTATTATACATATTTCCCGCGTTGGTACTAAATAGTCGTGTGGGTACTTAAAACTTCACTCTACCAAATAATTTCGCAAGCATCCCAAAAAAAGAATAAATCTTTAATTTAACCCCCGTAATGAGGGCTAGTCCCCGGGGCCCCAAATGTCGTGTTAGTCAACACTGGCGACTCTACCGCGCAGGCACCGCTTCGCAGATGCGCACGAGTCTACCCCGGACCAACTTACCCGTACCAACAACAAAAACTGGAACTAACCACTCTTTCAAGTAATTTGTAAGGTTACACGTTGACAGTGGCGCCGAGGGTAACTGCAACAGTAAAGTTGTAGTGTTGTGATTAGATCCACCGAGATTAGGGTTGGCAACGATTGATAAATAAAATGTATGATGACATGTGATTTATTGTCCATTGTTTTGATTTGAGACAAGTGGGGTCATGATAGATGAAAGTGTGGATTATGGTTGTAAATTTGTCTTGTCCGTTTGTTTTGTTTTGCTGTACCAGAATTGATCAAATAAAATGTGTGTAGCCCAAATGACTGATACTGATAGTAACTATTTTACATTGTCTAAACGTGTAATTTTTATACATTTTTTAACGTATCTCAATAATGTACTATCCTTATCGGTTTAGGTAGTTAAAACAATGTAAACAATCTTGACGTGTCTTTTTATTTAAACGTAGGTACACTTTATAAATCGAAAACTTTACATTTTACAATTTAGGTATGAAAAAATCATTTACTTTCATAATTGAATTGTATAGTGTAACGATTTTCATTTTTAGACTGTGTATATCAACAAAAAGACATGTCAAGATTGTTTATATTGTTTTAACTACCTAAACCGATAAGGTATAAATAGGTATTTGGTAAGTACTACATTAAGTTAGCTTTGGACATAGATTTCTTATTTTGTAGTGAAGAACCAAGCTAAATATGTAAATATAGTTTCGTTGATTTAAATTACTAAAAATAAAAAAAATACTAGATACACGATATACCTAAATATGAAAAAAAAATGTTATTGAGATTATTTGAAAATAATTTACCAAACTTTTTTTTTCTAAACATTGTCAGTGTGAGAATGAAGGGTTCACATTTTTGACAGTTACATATCTATTGTTAGATGACACTTAGGGATCCGCATGTCATGTAAATGAATAACTCTATCAAACGGCAAAAAAAGATCCGATTGGACAGGATACATAAGTATAATAATTTTAACTAGATCATAAATTGCTTCCCTTATTGACGAATCTTTAGTTCTACATTGATACACTATTAAACTCAGATCGGGAGGAGAAAAGTATAACTTTGACGGCCGTACGTTGAAAATTTTGTTGACTAAGTTTTTAAAATGGAAGCTATAATTGAAAACTTGTCACTTTGGATTAAATTGCACGTAAAGTGACCAGTGAAGACTAATAAGTGTAATTATGTTTACATTCATAGTGCAGATACATGACTTGACATATTGTCATTGATATTAATTTTATAGTCCACTAATTATCTAGGTACAGTCGAGTTCATAAATATATGAGCAGACAAATGCCAAATATGTAAACTTTTGCACCTTATTGTCAATGTCATAAAGGTGTACAGATATTTTTGAACCCTCAGTTTTGCTCATATATTAATGAACTCGACTGTACGGCGGCTCGTAATAATTGCTTTTTTGTTTTATTTTTTGAGCGTTAGTTAAGTATTCAGAGCAAAAATGCAATAAATTTGATGAAATTACAAATTGTAGATACCTACCACGTCACTAGATAAAAATGTATTTTTTTTTAATATGTAGGTATAACATAATATATCATACATAGACGATTGCCAAATGTTCTGTTATTATTGACTGCGTTACCTAGCTTAACGACACAAAATAAAGAAAACTAGATAGCTAAAAATACACGACGAAAAAGGCACCGCTTAAACCTCGTACCGTCTTAAACGAACACGGAACATTGTCTTCGCACCCACAAGGATAAGTTCTAACCCAAAGGGATTTACTTAATTCGACGTGACGCGTTAGACGTATAAAAACAAAATGGAAAAAATACGAAGTTGACACGACCGCGCCTTACGAGATCGTTAAATCCGTCCGCTGATAAAGATCTGTGACACCTACAGTTTAAAAGTAAAAAAATACTGGCAGCCGGCACCTGGGCTACTGTATTCAAATTTACTTTTTTAAAGAAACCCTGCGGTTTTCGGAAATCAACCCTAGATTGTGACATTTGGAATGTTTTTTTAAATATATCTGGTGCAACTTTTTCTTTATGACCAGTGTTTTTTAATTACTGTTAAACTGTGAATAGTATTATTATAGGATGTGTAAATTAATTTATAAGTAGTCCTCTTTAGGAAATAGCTATTCAACCAATTTAAAAAAGGAGATTCACAATTCAATCGTGTTTTAATTCGAATATATTAGATAATACATAAACATTTTCTAGGAATAAAATACTAGACTACCTGTCCAGTTTTGGACCAAACGATTGCATTAACTGGTGTTGACTGTCCAAAACATGGAATAACTTGCTGCTCTGAGAGGTGATAGAGATACGACGATTACCTAAGTACTGGTAAGATCAAAAGGACCGTAGTGACCTTTACATTTTTACTTACTATGAGAGTCTGTGATGTTACATTAGAGTTGTTAACGCGTAAGTACCCGGTTGCAACCAATAATTATGGTTTCAAAATACAAAATTGTCCGTCGCAATACGAGAGCGCCGTCTCGCCCATCCCATTATTGTATGGGATCGATCTCAGTAGCCACATTGTATTCAAATCGTTGAAATTTAAATACAAAAACGCGATTATGTGACGACTCGGCGTAAGCTGATGCGTCCGCGCGGAGATTGGCATCTTTGACGAACGCACTGTGATTGGGAATAGGGCGGTTATACTCGACAGTTAAAAAGCCTCTCGAGATTTATGCAAAAGGAAAAATTTAACATGGTTATGTTTATTATGATTGTCTTATATTTCAAAAACGTTGTTGGCTTTTTGTTTATCAAACAAAGTGATCGAAATGTAGACTTATGTATACTCCGTTTCATATATACAGATTTAAGCGAAATCTTTTTAAGTAAACCCAAGGCGTCACCGCAAATGGTGATACCATTGGTATACAGAATATTGTAACAAGTAGTAATATTTATTGCAGTAATGATTTCCAGTTTTACTTTTGGATTCCTGTAAAAAAAAAACCAATTTGGTCCGTTAAAAGTAGAATCTTAAACGAACTGGAGTGTAGTACGAATGATTGACTAAAGACCGCATAAAATATAAAGCCACAATCTTAATGCGTATTACTTGTACCTTGTACTTGTGTGTTTGTAATCAACGTCAAAAAATTACCCAGGCTATTATTATGTGTAAATCACCTATTTATCAGTCCGGTGTCCACATTTTACCACCGAGTACTAAAATCCACAACGATCAAAAAACGCTAGAAATAAACGCCGCGTTTTTGCCGGCATCTCAAACAGTTCGACTCCTGCGTTGATCGCTGCACTAATTTCGTGTGATACGCCATTGTCCGACTTCCGGTTTACGGGACCATTCAGAACTGATGATCGGGCAACGGATGGAAGCTACTTAATGATTTACATACACTGACTGAATATTTCTCGTAAACTTTTGGTTACATGTAACATTTCACTATTAAAGTTCTTAAGGCACTGACAGCGTGAGCTGGGCGGAGTGGCGCGGTGCTGTGGCAGTATCAGTTGTAATGTTTGATATTATATGAAAGACGACGCACAGCTCAAACTGGTGGTCTGCGTGACCTCTTTCGTTTAATTTCAAACATAGCAACTGATAAGGTCATACCACAGCGCCGCGCCGCCCCATTGGTGGAAACATTGATGAAAGAGGTGCAATAACAGGTTTCTAGCCTACCTAAACCAATATCTAGCCTAGGCTAGAGTGTGCTAGCATACTTAACAGTGTTGACAGTGAAATAACGGAACTACTATGCAGACGATACGGTGCTTCTTTTCCATGAGAGGTCCTGGGAGAGCATACTTAGCCTTGCGGAGAGTGGTTTGGCTGTTGTT
>BHDV01007967.1:65979-104774 GCA_005406045.1 Adoxophyes honmai | reverse complement strand
ATTAACATAATTAGTCCACTCGGTGGACATATTAGTCTCTTCGGTGGACCCGAAATATCGTTATTTCGTTTTAAATCGTTTTTTTCGAATAATTGATCTCTGATTGATACTCAGTTCTGTTGCAAGTAAGAGTAAGAGTCGTAATATACCTTTGATTTTTATAAATCACGTGTTTCATTTTTTGGCGAAAAAAATTGCCAGGCTTGACAATGACCCATGTATAGTGTATAGCACTAATAGACTCAAACAAAATACATCTTACGGCCTACTTCAACCTCGTATTACATCCACTTTACATTTTAATTATCAATCCTCACCGAGTAATACCGCGCGGTGTCGGGCTTAAAATATAATCTCTCCATTTCTTCCGTGGATGTTGTAAGAGTTGACTAAGGGATTGGGTTAAGATATATTTTAGGCGATTAGCTAGCAACCTGTCACTACTATACCTGCCAAACCTAAAAAATGTGCTAGAAGTGGCCATCAAACGTGAAGTAGCCATGGTTTTGCCTACGTAGCGCTGTGTTTGCTTTGTCTATCCCATTTGGGAATATGTATAGACATGTATACAGCTTAATGAAAAGTTCCAGTCTATTTAAGTAACAGATCCATTCAAAGAGTCGCTTTTACCATCAGTGACTTTCGCCGGGCCACACACAGCGCCAACTTAGAGTTCATACAATAATAGAAAAACTCTATTATTGGCCATCGGAGCGTGAACGTTTGAAAGGCCCTTGTATGCCAATGCCACGGCGCGGCCATTGCAAAAATGATACAAAGTGTTCATGAGTTTCTCAGGTACAATGGTCTACCGCAATGTTGGAAAGAACGTATACCTTTAGGCGCAGTGCAGACGACAGACTTTTTGTGCGATCGAGTCTGTGGCGCACAAAAAGTCTGAGTGGATTGTTGCGCCGGACTTTTTGCGCGTCGTGTGCGTTACTGCATAATTCCATAGGTTCTATTTTCACAGACTAAAAGTCCGTTGCGGATAGTCTGTCGTCTGAGCAGGGCCTTAATCAACTCGGCAATTTGGTCAACGTATTTCTACGTATTAACGTCCATCTGAATGTTAATCTAAATCTATCCAGAATTATTCTACACTTAAGCCATTATTGTTTCTTCGTGATTCTGCACAGTTTTCAAAGACAGCTGCGGAGAATATTGTGCAAAATCAAACTAGGAACAAACAATAATGGTCAAAGGTGGAATCAGACAGCAATTTTTTTGTTAATTTTCGTGCTTCATTCTGCGTCTTTCACTCAACACAACACGCCTGAACACAAAATGAACCATAAGTGAACATAAAATTAATGAAAAATTAGTATTCCTTTATAGTGAACATTCATTCGAGTGAACGGTCTGATTCTAGTTTAAATGTCGAAACATCTATCATCTACTCTTCTTACTTACCTATTTAGTAAGTCCCATTGTGTTTATTAAGTTCAACATACGCACATGTACATACATCATGACTGTATCCCCAAATGGGGTAGGCAGATCATACTAAACGCTACAATAAAATTGTAACAATTTCACGTCTTGTAGCCTTTTCAAGCATGTCTTAGGTTTTAAGTTATGAGTTACAATCTTACAATAGTGACAGGTTGCTAGTCTGTTGCCTAAAATTTACCTAGTTCCTTAGTTGCCCACTTACGACAGCCACGTTTAAAATGTAGAGGTGTTATTCTGAACCCGACACCACACGGCGTTCCATATACCTACCTACATACGAATATGCGGAGCTACGTAGATACGGCACACGCTAACGACAATTTAGTTTTAAGGTGAGAACGTTGAATAAGATTCGTCAATATTTTTTTAATACAAACTACACCTTATAACATAGGTAGGCAGAGCAGAGCACATGGAATGTGACATAGACAAAACCATGACTACTTCACTTTTGGCACTCAGTTCTAGCACAATTTTTGGTGAAAACAGATGGAGGAGGTATAAAAGTGACAGAATGCTAGACCGTCGCCTAAAACCCACCAATTTCGCTTCGCATCCACTTCTAGCATAATTTTTGGTGAAAATTGATGGAGGAGGTATAATAGTGCCAGATTGCTATCCCGTCGCCTAAAATCTACTTAAACCTGCTTCCTTGGTCGTCTCTGACATCCACGGAAGAAATGGAGAGGTGTTATTCTATCCCGACACCACACACAATTTGATTTGTGACGGTAGCCTACGGATATTGTCGCAGAACTCTCGTTTTGGCGCCAACGGCCCGTCTATCGAACGTTTAAATTGGACACGCGGCGGCTTCCCGTACGCCGCGGTCGATAATTAACGAATTTCTCGATAATTAATAATTAAAATTCAGATCGGAACTGAGCTTAACGAACCGACGTACGTTCGTTATAGTTTATGGCGGGACGTGATTTTTCCCAAGCCCCGTCTCACGGGTAAGTATTTTATGGCCGCAGGAGTATATTTAATAAGGAGTGTTCGCTTTCTGATTTGAAACTGATGTCTGGCTGATTTGCTGATTGACGCGTTTTGAATTTGGTGCAAGGCTGGCAACTTGTCACTGTTATACCTCTTTTACACATAGACAACATCACGCCTGTTTTCCCAAGGTAGGTAGAGCACCTAACACATGACGTCCTAAACTTGCTTTTTCTGTATTACAAATAACATTCTGGCAGCCATGTTCGCTACCCAGCTCAGTGAGGTTTCGTCGAAAGACTAAAAAGACAATTTGCGCTCAAGGAACTTAAATAAAACTTTAAATAACTATCTTTCCTTCGGACTGAGCTGAGCTGACACTGTGAAGAAAGAACCAAAGGGATCAAATTTTTAGAATATTTCAGCACCAAAACCACCCGCGGCTTATTAGGAAAACAACATTCAACCAAATTGGATTTGCCTAATCTGCGTGCGCTGCGGAATTCTCTCGTAACATCGGATTTTTTGCAGAAAAATCAGCATATTCGCAAACTCATTAGGTAAGTTACTTAGTCGGCGATTGTCGGTGGCATGCAGAATTTTGTCTGCCCACTCCAGTACTAATGATCGCCGTGCAGATATAGCCGCCCTGCGCATCGCCGGGAACAGGGCTGCCAACTGGCAGAACTGTGGAAATTTTCAAATATAGGCTTTAGAGATCGCACTCATTAAAAAAAAACCTTTAAAAACAAGGAAAGTGATGTGACGACTGTAGAGCTGGTGAGAATAATTATAGAGTTGTTGTGTTGATTTTTATTGCTAAGGTTTCATTAGAATGACAAGACTAGCCTGACGTCGCCATTTTGCTTCACAGCAAGGAAAATTACAAACTTTTTTGTCGGAGAAAAAGTCAGAGGACACACATTCATACAAACATACGTCATTCCTGTATTCCAAAACGGGGTTGGAAGAGCACACAAAACGCTACATAGTCAAAATCATGATGACAATTCCACATTTCATGGCCATTTCTAGCATATTTTCTAGGTTTTATGTTAAGAGGTTAAATTAAGTTAATAGTGACAGATTGCTAGCCTGTCGCCTAAACTAAGCCTAAATCTATATCCTTAGCCGCTTTTTACGACATCCACAAAATAAGTGGACAGTCTTTCTTCTAAACCCGACAACACATAGAAAATCGGAGGATATTATTCCTTTAAATAATATCAACAACACCAATGTAAATATGACGAGTAGGTAATAACTGTAAGTACAAAGAAAGTCGAAACATAAAATATCGAAGTGTTGCCCTCACGCCAAGCTTTTTATTTCCCTGGTTAGGTCAATTCAGATTGCGAAAGTACGCATTTACAAATAATCATTTCCGCAAAAAAACCGCGTCGAAAAGCAGATACAACAAACACAACCAACAAATGAACATCTGATTTCCCTTAATTAACACAAAGTATTGGAGAAAATTTGCAGTAAACTACATTTTCGCGGGCAACCCTGCTGTCTAGCTCTGTAATGAAGCAATCTAAATGCATGAGGCAGGGCGCAAGATCCTGTTGGTGGGGAGATGACAGCCCACTGCAAAACGTCGTAACACACCTTCAAAGTAACCTAAATTGTACTTTGTTGGTGGAAGATTTAGGGTTGATGTTTGGGTGAGTGTGGTCGGTGGTTACGCGGTGTTTGGCGAAGATGTTTGTGTAGGTATAGGTAATAGTGGCTGCACGGGGTAAGTCGGTATATCTCTGCAGGTAGAGGATTATAGGGGACGGAACTACGCCAGCGAAAATGTTTTCCCAACTTATTTGGTGTACCTAGTGAAAGGAAAAGTCGTGAAAGTGATATCTGTAGCGTTGCTTATTTACTTCGGTGCCGAAGTTTTTGTATCAGGAGTATTTGTCTCTTGTTTAGGTTTGATGAGAAAGCTTACATACATACATATATATTCTCACGTCTGTATTCCCATGAGGGGTAGGCAGAGCACATGAATTCAAAAATCCAGTGTCACGTTTAGCAAATTCGGGGTAACCAGATGGTTTTTTAAACGTGATATTGCAGTGACAGGTTGCTAGCCCATCGCCCACAATACACTAACCCTTTCCCAGAGTCGACTCTTACAACACTCACGGGAAGAAAGGGGGAGGTGCTATTCTAACCCGGCACCACACGGGATAATAATGAGAAAGCTATGTGTTGTTATGGGGTAGCTACCATAGACGTAATGCTCCTTTTGAAGTGTTAGTATATACTCTTTTATTTTAATGATAGGTTAATCTAAAAAATACCGTGATTAAGTCCCGCGTAAACATAAATATGAGTGAGAATCACGAAAGTTTAAAACAGTATTTAGGTTAATCTGAATAGGTACTTACGTAAATGGAACGATCTGTTATGAATTATACAGTCATACTATCACGCCTGTGTTTCCAAATGGTAGACAGAACAAATAAAACGTGACATAGACAAAACCTTGACTACCACACGCAGCCACTTCTAGCATCAGCATGCAAAATGTGTAATAGAGACAGGTTGCTTTAGCCTGTCGCCTAAATCAAGCGAAATGTGGCTACGAAACGTGAAATAGTCACGGTTTTGACAATATAACGTTTAGTATGCACTGCTTTTCCATTTGATAATACAAGCGTAATAAATGTAAGTATGTATGTTATGTTATGTATTAAATTGAACAATTTGACACTGAAACAATGGCGAACGCCACACTTACCGCGTGACACTCCAAGAAATGAATACATCCTAAGAAACTTGCTTTCCCATACTTATTTTCAAAACACGGACTTTTGTTTTCAGTCTCTAGGTCAGCCATATTTAAACAATGACATAAGCCATTGTTGCATCGGGTGAAGGGGCGATCCACAGACATATCGAAATAGATGACTCGAGCGTATGTACTTCGCGTGCCAAAAGGGAGCCAAAAGGGAGAGCAATGCTCTTCCTTTGACGCGATTTTATTTAGTTTAGTACCACTTATATCAGGTTTAACTGCCTAGAGACAGGATAACTTGAAAAAGGCGCCGTCATCTTTGAATCGGTTTCACTCGGACTGTCAATTCCCATCACTAAAGCGCTCATGTGACGTTACAGGAGGTAGAGAAAAACTGGCACGCTTGGTTTTCATACAAATGCAGGAACTCGCGGCATCTATTTCGATGTAAGTCTGTGGGGCGATCGTTTTCCGAACCATTAATACTGGATCCTCTAATTTATATCAATTCTTGGAAGCTATCGCTCGATGACGTCATGGCCGATCTGCTTCGAACCGGTTTAGGGCTGCCGATAGACATAAAACTATCTTAATCGTTTATTATAAATGTCTGAGATCATGGATTGCTTAGTGATAGAATTGTAGTTCATGATCATGACGTAATTTTATGTTTCAGTCATGTTTTGGAAAAGTAGAGCGTCGTCTCACTCTAACCGATTATCTCTTTCCAAAGACCAATGTGGCCAATTGGCCTATTGTAAGTTTTCTATATTTCTTCCTTTAGTATTTAAAAATTCATACAGCAGTAATTTAATTTTATATAGTTTAAAAAGCTCAATTGGATATTAAATTTTATTTACAGAACAATTAAATATATACAAGAACCATTAAATATACGACATAACAACAATTGGATCCAATTACTGTTTACTTTATTTACCTACTAAGAAGAATATAATTTCAACAATATTTACACACATCACACACATGATCTTCTCTTCAGCTCTTTAAATCGGACCCTGTTCATAGCGAGTCTAAACAACTGCTCTACGGTCTTGATGCCTGTCCACTCCCTGATCCCTGATGTTCCGAAGCCATGACAATATGCGTCTTCTGACCTTGCATTTCCAATGATATTCCCTTTTTTTTGAAGTCGGTTTGTACATTAATATCCACAAATCCACATCCTAAAATATCTGATAATGATAGATACAAATCTGTATACCAAACTAGGTTGAAACTAAGCGCACAAATTAACACAACATGTCTGTCTGTCCAACTTCACCCGGAAGTGTAATCCTACTCTAATTTAAAACTTCGTACCCTTTTGACTGTTACAAACAATTTGCAATTACACATGTTACAAGAGTTTTACAATCAGGAATTGAATTATAAGTTTGGCACAGCCCTGGGCTCTGCGAGTGACAGCCCTGTTAGACGAGTGGAACCGTTGTTTCCCAAAGAGAATGCTCACAAAAGGATATTGTTCGGAAAAATCTGGTTTTCACTGAATTCACATAAAAGTGGTTTGGAGAAAATTTGGCCAACTGTAAAACGATTGGCATGTGAAAAGTTCCACGCAGTTAATATTCCATCTCAAACACGAACGGGAAATGTGAGCTAAGTCCATTATTACATAAATTGTAAGTTCACCATAGAAATCCATATAAAACGGTACCGCTACAAAATGCTCATTTAAACAACATTTTCTTGTTTCTTGGTGTTAAATGTTTGCTCCTTAACAGCTAATAGGTATATTGTTTTCAATTATTAATAGAAACTTGCAATGTATTGTGTCACCGGAAAATAACACATTCCGTAAGTTTATAAATTTCCTAAAAATTTTCAGGAAATTTATAAACTTCCGTAAGATTCCAAACGACAGACAAATTGTATTATTTTACGGCCGCATTTCCGTAAAATAATCAATTTACGATAGGTTAGGTTAGGTTAGATTATGTTAATTTAGATCAGATTAGCTTTATTTACGTTAGATTAGGTTAGGTTAGGTTAGATTATATTAAATTTTGCAAAAATGTGGGCGTAATAACATTTTTTGTCTCCGGTTTGGAATCTTACGAAAGTTTATAAACTTCCTAGGAAATTTATAAACTTACGGAATGTGTTATTTTCCGGTGACATATGCACTTGTTTCACGTGGGACGAATTTCGAGCTAATGGTGAGACTTGGCCAATGTTTCAAAATTCTTACTTAATTTGCTCGAAACAATGCAATAAAACGTATACACTCACGTTTGTACATCGAAATCAGCTCGACAGGTTTCTGGCTGCTCGCTACCGCTCTTTCCGCGGAAACGATTGAAGCAATACTATCACTCTAACTATGAGTGAGTGTTATATCTTCTTGAGTGTTATGTTTAAAATCCGCTCAAATTTAAAAACAATGTTATTCGGCACACTTAAGCAAAATTGAAGCCGATTTCTTAAGCTTCGTGATTAATTTCGTTCGTAGACACGGTGTCGATAGGAAATAAATAATTAAATCGCTGACCGACCAGGAACCTCGCCATCCGGCGGTATTAATTAAAAACATAAATCAGCTGGTTCCGCCTCTACATTTGAATTGTTCTATGATATAATTTATATGCCATTGGTTGTGGTTTGCTATGTGTGAAGGCGCTGGAATGTTTTTATTCTCTGGATAGAGTATGATGTTGCGGTGCGGGTTATGAAGATTTCTTTAGTTTTGGAGCGTAGGTTATTTGCATTTCACATTGTATGTATGTAATACATAAATAACATTACGCATGTATACCTGGCTGGCAGAGCTTACGGAACGTTTCACAGTCAAAACTGTGACTATTTCTCTTCTCGCAGCCACTTCGGCTTTTTAGGCTTTAAAATAATATGGACCATCGCGAACAGGGATTGTTGAGCCACTTACCTATGTTTGTAACTTGGTCGTGTAATACTAATCCAATAGCTGACATCTAGTCGGTCACATCGGTCATTGATTACACGTCTAAATTGCGAACAGTGGCAAGTGGCTCAACAATCCCGGTTCGTGACTGTACAATTGTGACAGGATGCTAGTCTTTCGCCTAACGCATATCCATAATCCTAAGTCGCCTCTTACGATATCTATGGAAGAAATGGTGAAGTGCTATTCTAAGCCTGACACCACACGGGCAATTTTGCCCATGCAATTTTTAACCTTTAGTGTCGGGTTTAAAATTACATTCTCTTCATTTCTGTAGTGGATGTCGTAAAAAGCTACTAAGGTTAAGTTTAGGTGTACTGCATTGTACTGTATTAAAATAAAACAACCGCAGGCTTTCGTTGTTACCGATTCCCGTCGCGATATATCCGATCAGTACTTATAAATTATATATTAATTGTAAATAAGTTGTAATTAATTAATAGTAAAAGAATGTCATTTAGATTCATGTCTTTACTCCTGTTACGGCAGCCCACGTAATTAATGCCAATTAATTAATCAGCTGTCATTTTCTATCGAGCGGTCATTAGTAACTAGGCGGTTACATAATTAAGTACATAAAAAGCCACATACGTTATCCTATTATTATGTGTATGTTAACACACGTCAACGGCGGTGTCTGCTTAATTAGTGAGAGGGTTGTAGATACTGTCAAATGTAAAAATGTAGGTGTACATAACTTTTCATTAAAGTGTTTGACACCACCATGCATAAACGGAATAAGTCTTCAGTTATTACTATAAAACATTCACAGCTTTTTTTGTTATTAGACGTGTTTTGTTACCTTTCTCGTAGGGTTTAGTTTGTGATGTAAGCGCATAAAAATGTGTTTATTGTTTACGACATCACATTTTGAACCTCTAAAATTATCAGTGGTTCTATACTATGTTAAGTATGTATTGTACTTATAAACCTTCCTCTTGAATCACTCTATCTATTTAAAAAAACGCAACATAAGCCGTTGCGTAATTATAAAGATCTAAGCAAACATACGGACACAGTGTGAAGCGACTTTGTTTTCTACTATGTAGTGATGATGAGTATGATGATAGTGGCAGTGATGAAGTAAATCGGTACTTACTTATTTTTGCACTTGACCGTACATAATTTTGTATTCACGCTTCGTAGCATAATTTTAAGTTAAAAAAAACGTAGAAAAGAGTTATAATAGTGACAGGTAGTTAGCCTGTCGCCAAAAGCATACATACATACATACATACATATTCTCACGCCTGTATTCCCAAGAGGGGTAGGCAGAATTCACACGAATTCAAAAAATCCAATGCCACGTTTAGCCAAAAGCATACCTAAACCAATTTCCCTAGACGCTTCTTACGACATCCACGGAAGAGACGGAGTGTTATTCTTACCCGACGCAACACACTCTATAATTATAATCTGAAATAAGCCATTAACCATACACCTGTGTACTATAAGAATGGAATAAAATTCGCTCGCCGCTTTTTCTGCTGCTACCTAGGTGTCTGGTATTTTGTTTAATTTTTAATTAGAAACGTTATTTACGAGGTAGCTTAGATTAGGTTTACAATAAAAACTGAAATTACTGGTGGCCTGTTTCTGATAAAAATGTGTGTTCATTTTTATTAATTCAACGGAGTGTTCGCTTATCACACAATCTACAATAAACTGTTAATTATCGCAATAATAAGGAATAGTTTCGCACGCGAGTCGTTAAAGGACCTACATTTGTCAATTTAATTGTTCAAGTTACTTGGACTGCGATATTGTAGTTCGCCATTTGCCTAAAGGTATTTATGCACGTGCCGCATAAAGACACCAACATGTATAATGTTTAGTCGTACTTTCACTGATGTAGTGAGAAACTATTTTCCTTCGTAAATGTTCGGAAAAATTCGTATTTATCGTTTTATTACTTAAAACAATTACAATTATTATTTAAAACTGGATATTTACCATATATTTTACGGAATGAATTCCCTTTAAAATGGGTACCGAAGCTATTTGAGAGAAAACGATAAATACGAACTTTTCCGAACATTTACGAAGGAAAATAGTTTCTCACTACATCTGTACATCGATTTGAAACAAGTGGACTCTAGTTCTTACATATATCAGCCTTCTTACACAATAAAGTAAAAAGTCAGTTACTACAAGCGAAATTGCGGACGTTTTAGAAATACGTCAGGTCAAGAGTAACCGAAACCGACGAGGATGTAGATAATGAAGAGATTAATGAATGTGGATGAAGCAAAAGATCGTAGCAAGTGGAAGAAAGTTCTTTCTGCCTACCCATGTCCGAAAGAGGCGTGACGGTATAGGTATACATGTAGCCGGAAATTGAGTTGACCGTAAATACTTTAGGCCGGCCACATACATTCGGACTTTTCCGTTCGGAATCCCGAATCGGAAAATCGAACGCAGTCAATCCATACAAAATCAATGAACCCCCACACACATTCGGAAAAATTCCGTTCGGAATTCCGAACGGAAAGCTTCCGAATGTATGTGGCCGGCCTTAAGCAGTGGTCGGGTAAACGCGTCTGAAAACCCCTGTAAAATATTTCCTGAAAATTTTCAGGGACTTTGTGGGAGACAAAATGTTTCATCGCTTTTGAAGTCATTGCGCCCTGTGTTTTACCTACTTTACGTCCCGTACGCAAGTCGCGTTAGGCAGCGCGTACGCACATGCAATCGTTCGACATTGCGATGCTACGCGGTCGACTTCGAGTCGAAGTAAAAACAAAAATGTTAAAAGTCCGAGAAAAAAACTTCACAAAGGTTTTCAGATCCGTTTACCCGACCACTGGTTAAAATAGTTACGGCCAATTTTCGGCCACCCTGTATAATATATATATGTCACCGGAAAATAACACATTCCGTAAGTTTATAAATTTCCTAGGAAGTTAATAAACTTTCGTAAGATTCCAAACGGGAGACAAAAAATTGTTTTACACTCACATTTTTGCAAAATTGAATATAATCTAACCTAACCTAACCTAATCTAACATAACTAAACCTAATCTGATCTAAACTAACATAATCTATCCTAACCTAACCTAACGTAAATTGATTATTTTACGAAAATGCGGCCGTAAAATAATACATTTTGTCTGTCGTTTGGAATCTTACGGAAGTTTATAAATTTCCTGAAAATTTTTAGGAAATTTATAAACTTACGGTATGTGTTATTTTCCGGTGACATATACAAGAGAAAACATCAAAGTGCATAGTAACTTTTAGCATAATTTTAGGTTGAATATAGATGGAAGTGGTATAATAGGGACAGATTGGTAGCCTGTCGCCTCAAGCATACCTAAACCTATTTTCTTAGCCGCTTCTTACGACATCCACGGAGGAAATGGAGAAGTATTATTCTATCCAACACCACATACGTTTATTTGAACAGAAGTCTGATATTTACAGTTTTCCGACTACTACCTACCTATAAAGACAAAGACACCTACACATAAAGAACCCCGAAATTTTAAAAGGCACCATCAACCAGGCTCCCGTGCAGGCATTTCATTCATTTTTTTATCGGCCTATTATAATTGCGGGGCGGCTGGTCGTCCGTCATACACTGTCACTGCGCCGTAATAATATTCCGCCTACCAATTCCACCTATTTGAAGATACGCATCGGTGGCCGGCACGCCCATAGGCCCCGCAACACGCGACCTGAACCGGCTTTCCACTCGTTTCACATACATACTGTATTTCCAAATAGAGTAGGCAGAGCGCGCGTAACGCTGCATAGACAAAAAGCCTTTCACGAGTCGCCAATTTTTGCACGTTTTTTAAGTTTTAAGTTATCGCAGGGTAGTGACAGGTCGCTGTTGCCTGTCGTCTAAAATATACATTAACCTATTTCCTTAGTCGCCTTTTACGACGCCCACAGAAGAAATGGAGAGATGTTATTCTAAAACTGAAACTACACCGCAATTTTGGCTGAAGGAGAGTTTATTTTGTTTTCAAATAATGTCCCTGCATGCCCAACAGTTTTGGAACACCGTATATTTGATTAATTTAAACCATACCTACTTCAATCACATGGTACCGCTGTATGGCTTCATTAGAATTGACAGTTCAACCTAACAGGGCAAACAAAATCGAGACTACAAAAATAATTCATTGTCAAGTGTACGCAACGAATTCACCGTAGTCTTACATTCCGAGAAGGAGATGGTGGCAGCCGATACATCGACCAAAGAATACATCGCGTGTGAAAATTCGAAACAAAGGATCTAAACATCCGCGGTAAGTGTTACTCGCGCGCAATATAAAGAAAGGCCTGTCTTCCTTATTGCCAGTCACAATGGGAATAGGAATACTACTAGCAGCCTTAATAACCTGCGTGGGGGCAGGCTTGGAAGACCTGCCGAAAACAGCGGCGGATAACCTGTCACTTCACGAGCAAATGTGCGATTTGTTTGGTCAGAACCCGTTCTTCATGGTGGACGTGATTGCTGGGAAAAAATGGAGGATATACTATTCGTGGAACATTGAAATGGAGAATCGGTGTTTGGATATGACCTTTGAAAATGCTACTGCTTGGGTAAAGGATGACAAACATAAAGCTAGTGTTGAGACCGGACTGCCAGTGCAAACCTACTGTTTAAACAATCCCTGAAAATTTACCAAAATGAGTGAATGTGATCAGTGATAAAAGGAAATGATGAAAAAAATATCATGGAATTCATGGATAGTGAAAGTCCGAATAAAGTGATATTAGCTTGTTCCGCAATGAGACACTTTAGGCTAAGCGTGCACCACGATTTTTTGTTGTGTGATCATTTTGTCGCTAAAAGGCAGGGTTTATGTGCGTGCGATGAAATAACCCTCATGAAGAGCGCTATTAAAAAACTGTCTCGCAAAAAATTAAACCGCGGTGTGCGTTTGCCTAAAGAAATGCTCGTTGCTAGACAGTAAACAGTGGAGTAAAAGAATGTGTGAGGTGTTTTCCGTTTCATTTCGTAGCGTACCGTATTATTATAATACAGATACTTCATGTTTAAAATGAGTTAATGTGGGTCCATATCGGGTTGCATAAAGTTTGAAGTCATACATTTTATAAGCATACATATTTTTGTCATAATCATCATTAAGCATAACTGAAGTAAGCCATAAATTTTTAAGCATAATGTTTTATGGCATACATTTTAGTCGCGTAAAACAATATACGCATACTTTATAATGGGCATACAGTATAAACTCATAAACTGGTTGTGCATAAAACATGCGAAGCATAATGTACGATTCGCCAATTATTTATTTTGCGCATAATAATTTCCATAAACTAGCCTAACTTAAAACTTAACCTACGTTTTTGGCCGCGATTCGGTTCATGTGAGGTCACAATTCTAACCTAACCTAACCTACTTTTTTGGCCGCGATTCGGTTCATGCGAGATCACAGTTCTAACCTAACCTAACCTATTTTTTGGTCGTTAATCATCAATGTTATGGCTGGTTAAATGTATGACAGCCATAATTATGACTGAAAATAATTATGACCATACATTTTATGACAATTCTAAATTATGTCATTCGTCTTTATGGTAAAACCATTTATGACTAAAAATAATTATGACAGGGAACATTATGACAATAGTGCACTTTATGCCAAAAAAAAATTATGAGTTTCAACTTTATGGTTAAAGTGTTATGACAATCGATTTTATGACAATGGTTTGTATGCGACTAGAATAGCACCCGAGTTAATGTACATACCTACATGTGCAACAATGTTAGCTTTCTTCGATTACGTGGTGAATCAATGTTGATTCTATGATCATAGTAAAAAGTAAAACAGTAGTGTTTTGGCAGTCCTGTCTTGGTCCAGACACTTGGGGTACATCTAGTGTGTTCAAAACGATTATGGAGTCGATAACGATTTCATTTGCGAGCTATCGCAAAATTGAGTGGAGACTGAGACAGCGCCGCCAGCGGAACGTTTCCACAACACACGTCGATACGTCTCCATACAATTCCGCGTTAATTCGCAAAGAAATCGTTACCGAATTCATCATCGTTTTGAACACACTAAACGTACTTATTTCACAAACGTGACCCTTGTTTTGCAGAGTGTCAACCGCATCTGGTCGGACATGCACGAGTACCTGGAAACGCAGCCCGAGTGGGAGGCCGCGACCTTCTTCATGACGATGGGGAACTCCAATCACCAGATGATGCTCTTCGCGACGCAGGGCCCCGCGGGCCGGATGGTCGGCGTGCCCAACATACGGAGAGATTCTAGTGGGTATACATAGCTTAATAGAAAGATAAAGATAGTTCATATTTATCATGTGGTGCCGGATTAGAATAGCACCTGCCCTTTTCTTAACGTGAGTATCGTTAGAGTCGACTCTGGGAAAGGGTTAGTGTATTGTGGGCGGTGGGCTTGCAACCCTAAAAAATGTGCAAAGAAATAGCTGTGTTTTTTTTCTGTGTAGCATTTCTTGTGCTCTGCCTACCTTATTTGGGAATACAGGTGTGTATTTGGGAATACAGGTGTGATGTATGTATGTAGGCATGTACAGTCACCAGCATCAATATCTGATGAAACAAAACTGCATAAATATCTGATACGACTCTATTACTGGGGACAGAAGAACGTATCAGATATGTTTGAACACTCCGCCGTGGCAGATAGTAATCTGATACGTCCTTCTGTCCCCAGTAATAGAGTCGTATCAGATATTTATGCAGCTTTTTTTCATCAGACATTGTTGGTGGTGACTGTACAAAGGCATCTAAAAAGAGTTCAACCGAATCATTTACCATACCTACGAAACGTGAAATACCTGGTTATATTTGTCTGTATAGCATTTTGTGTGCTATACCCGCCCCATTTGGGATCACAGGCGTATCCATTTACCACTTGATCCACAGACGTCCTGATACCGAAGAAGAGCGTGCCACTCCTCAAGTTCCAGCTGAAGTTGATCAACATCAATTTCCACCTCTTCCTCGTGATGATGGACTGCAACATCGGAGCGACGACCCTCTCCTACCCGGTAGACCTACCAACGCCCTTCAAGATAGTCAACTACGCGGCTTCTTTCGCGGTTCCCTACCTGAACGGGAACCAAGCGTGTCTCAAAATTAGGAACGAGTTCGAGAACCAGTTCAAAACGGATTACGATTTAATGTAGTTCAAAACTGGCTAGTTTTACAATTGTGACAATGTCCTTACCACTTTCTGGACCATCGTGAAATTACACGTGTGTGGTAAAAACTGAAATTATAACCAGTGATTCGGTGCAATTGCGGTTGCGTTAAAAGTATTTGTGTTCTATTCTAGCTTGAATAGTTTAAAAGATTTAATAATATCTTTATTTGTCAAATACACGGCCTCGTTCGCAGTTTGTTATCTAAACGGGAGCCAGGCATGTCGGAAAATGAGGAACCAATATGAGAATCAGTTTAAAACAGATTTGATGTAGTTAAAAACTGGCTAGTTTCTGGCCCTATTTCACCAATGTGCCAAAGTCATAACAACTTTTTAAACTGTTTTGAACGTCCACGAAAAAGTAACCAGTTCCAAAACCCCAGTTATTTCTTTCACTATTAAGTCGGTTGAAAGTAACTTTTTCAATCGTCACAGTGTATTTTTTTTATACTAATTTGCAGTCCTGGAATTGATCGTTAAGGTGGCAGCATACGTAAGAGTGGAAAAATGTTTCGCAGGGTAGAAACAGACGAGGATTATTTATTTTATAAATAAACAAAAGTAACATAATTGTTAATAATGTGTTGGAATTCCTTGTGATATCAGTGTAGCAGAGTCAACGTTATAAACAGGGAATGATTTTTAATTTTTGACTTTGACGTTATATTTAAAGACTATAACTTTCAAAGTGACACCGAGTCATATAAAGTTGATTACTGGTTTATGATGAGACTGTACAATTTTTGCAACACTGTGATGACCAGTGCTAATACTTTTTCTAGCATTCTTGGTGCGATGATGTCAAATGACACAACAGCTACCTAGGGTTGTTAACATGTATAATAATATGATATGATAGACGTTTAAAATGATGTAATACTCGTATTATGTTGTCATCGAAAATGGAACGCTTTTATATTGGGCACTACTGACAACCCTAGCATTGCACCAAAAATGTTGAAAAAAGTACGATCACCGATGATGACCTGATGACTTGAAAATGTTTGCTTGGGTCTTTTGAAGAGAATAATTTATTTCTTGACTCTTATTATTAATGTAACAAAATCGTGACTCATTGTGTCTTTATTGCGAAATAACTGTATTTTTTTACAACCAAATAAAAATGATTGACAAAAAAATGTTGCAATGATGCTTAGATCTGAGAGTTACATAAATGTAAATAGTTCTTAACAACCGATGTTGACATTCCTCGCTGAATAATGTATTTTGCTAATAAATATTCTACGATGTCCGTGTTTAGTTTATCCCCAGTGTAAATATAAACAGTGTAGTTTTCCCCTTATATTATAAAACAAGTCGTTTCTTCGCTTGTCAGTTCAAGTATACACTTCAAAGAATAATTTGATAGAAAGGTGCAATATCATTGTAATCTCGTTTTTTCACATGAAAACTCGTATAAACTTGTCTCTTTGTAAATTAATATAAATATACAAGTGTAAACTTTAAATCATACTTATATCAATGTTCTAATTGCACAAAAAACGTGATTTTAATAAGAAAACGGGTTGTCCTTTTTTCATTGACTTTTATCAACTGTTGAGATATCAGTCGATAAAACAAGTGAAAATTAATGTGACTGTCAGTTTGTAGTGGTACTAAGTGTGCTATATTTTGAAAACTAAGTGATTTCACTAAAGTTCTTTCTTGTCTGAGACTTTTTTATAACCGAAAATAAATAGATCTCAATTGTTCGCACTTCTTAGTGCAAAGTAAATAACAAGAACTACTTCGATTCGATTAATTAATTCAGTCTAGTGATACTGTCTGATAAATTTGGGTGAATCGAATCGATTCTGCTCCTAAAGAAGCCTAATAAGTTTAATAAGAAACATGTTCTGGCTTTATTTCTTCTTTGTAAAGTCTGTAACCGCTGAGTTTGACCCTCGAAACGTCAGCATGGAGAACTGGACCAGTTGTGAAGAGTTCCTCAGGAACTACACTTTCGATGTCAACAAAATTATAGACGTCGATTGGAAGATATTTTATCTGTGGGAGCCGTCGACAGTTGACAGCTACAATGTTAGATTCAGTAAACCTTCTGCCGGGGTGAGTACAGCGTACATTACATACATACATACAATCACGCCTCTTTCCCACAGAGGTAGGCAGAGACCATTTTTATTTATTACTTACTACGCGAGAATTAAGTAAACTAATGCGATGCTTCAGTCTACTCGTGATCACGGTCGCTGTAACGCCGGGGAAACGTCTATGTAATTAAAATCATACTCAAACGTGATTAAGTCCCGCTAGGTAATAAATGTGAGTGAGAATCACGAAAGTTTAAGACAATATAGAGAATACTTTGTTCCATTTCCATTTTCTACGATCCTGACAAACCTCTTTTGCATCATCCATATCCATTAATCTCTTCATTCATACTTACATGCTCGTCGGTTTCGGGGACTCTCAACCTAACGGTACTCTCTCTATGTAATAACATATTTTTTTAAACATAAAACTACTTACTGTGGGACTCACTCATAGCGAAGTAAAACATTTATCATCCTTTTACTTTAGCTCGACAGGATTTAGCTCGACATGTTTCGGGCCAATTCGTGACCGACTCCGACTAAGAAAATAGGTTTAGGCATGCTTTAGGCGACAGAGGCTAGCGACCTGTCACTATTATACCTCATTCATCTGTTTTATACATACATACATACATACCCATATCCATCGCAGCCACTTCTAGCTTAGTTTTAGGTTTGCAAAGATGGAAGAGGCACAATAGCTACTGGTTTAGGCGATAGGCTAGCAACTTGTAACTGTTGTATCTGCCACCGCAAAACCTAAAAAAAAAACCGGCCAAGTGCGAGTCGGACTCACGCACTGAGGGTTCCGTACAAACCGATTACAACGTCATCTAGTGACAGATTTTCGAACTAATGATAAATTTTAGTTTTATTTATAAAAAAAACTACTTGGTAGATTTTGTTCAAACTAATTTTCGTTGTTAGTTTTTATGGTAATGTACATCATATATTTTTTTTAGATTTATCACTCTTTTATTTTAGAAGTTAGAGATACAACTTTTTCAACTTTGGAAGCGCCTGTCGCGCAAACTATTCACTTTAGAAAAGTATAATGTTAGAAACCTCAATATCATTTTTGAAGAGCTATCCATAGATACCCCACACGTATGGGTTTGATGAAAAAAAAAATTTTTGAGTTTCAGTTCCATGTTATGGGGAACCCTAAAAAATTATTGCTTTTTTTTAATTTTATGTCACAATCTTAATGCGGTTCACAGAACACATCTACTCACCAAGTTTTATTAGTATAGTCCCTGTAGTTTCGGAAAAAAGTGGCTGTGACATACGGACGGACGGACGGACGGACGGACAGACAGACAGACATGTCGAATCTATAAGGGTTCCGTTTTTTTGCCATTTGGCTACGGAACCCTAAAAATATTATGCTAGAAGTGGGCACAAAACGTGAAATAATCATCGTTCCGACGTGATTGTATGTATGTATGTGTATTTCACGTATCGTGTGATTTGTCTACCCCATTGGGGAACATAGGCGTGATTATATGTATGTATGTTATGTCTACCCTATTATTCCTTCAGCTCCTAGATCGGTACCGCGCTGAGCTGGGCAAAGACATCAAAGACGTGAACTGGACGGATGCTGAGCTCTTCATGGAGACGGCGGTGGACTTCAGCGCGCTGTTCCTACGCACCAACGTCACGGGCCTGTACAGGATCATACCGAGCCTGGCCTTTGACAGTTAGTAAAACAAAACACAAACGTCACGTCTGGTTAGTCTCCGGCTTCTAACGTGGCCAGGTATTAAGTAGTGGGGGTAAAATGGAAAAGGGATGAGAATAACCCTTACTACGTAAAATCGCCGTTTGGTGTCGGGTTAGAATAACACCTCTCCATTTCTTAGGTGCATTTAGCTAGTAAGAGGCGAAAGGAAATAGGTTTAGGTGTGCTTGGCGACTGGCTAGCAACCTGTCACTATTCCACCTCTTCCATCTTTGCAAACCTAAAACTATGGTAGAAGAGGCTGCGAAGCGTGATAAAGTCATAATAATGGTCTTGTTTATGTCACGTTTCAGTGCTCTAGCTACTTCATTTGGGAACACAGGCGTGATTGTATGTATGTATGAGAGTGACTCGTGTTTTGATCGTAATGACGACATTTAGGGTACATACAGGTAAAGGTAACGGTAAAAAGAGAGCAATATTTTGCTAGACGTGGCACTGGATTTTTGAATCCATGTGGTCTGCCTACCCCTCATGGGAATACAGGCGTGAGAATATGTATGTATGTATGTATGTATGTATGTATGTATGTATGTATGTATGTATGTATGTATGAATGTATGTATGTATTTTACTGACTGAGTCGACCTCCTATACGTAGTACTATTTCCTATACCAGGGATGGCGAACCTTTTCCGATACACGTGCCATTTTTTATGAAACTAATGGTATTAAACGCTATGGGGTGCCGTCAAATAATTTAGGCTTATTGACATTATCGAACATAACTAAAACTAGATGGAATTAAGACTATTACGTTAAGTATACTATTTATTAAACATTCTAAAATACAAGGATTCATCTAGATGTTTTAGTCTAGATTCTAGATAGATTCGTCTGTACTGTATCGGCGTGCCTGAACTATTCTGCTGCGTGCCAAGGTTGGCACGCGTGCCATTGGTTCCCCATCCCTGACCAATCCTGTGTTCTTATGCTCAGTGCCTCACTGCCCGTACATGGAGTTCGCCATAAAAGTGGTGGAGCCGGGGTACCTCGGCATCATGAACTGCAAGCAGCGGTACGCGTTCGCCTTGGCGCCCGTGGACAAAATGCCGCATCAGGACCACGTAAGTCTAGAAAAGAAAAACCGGCCAACTATACAGGCAGGAAGTTGACTGTAAATGTTTTAACCGGAGGTTTTTGACGTGACAACGTCTTATAATTCGATGGAGCCGGCTGCACGCACAAAAAACATGACGTATGCGGCGTTACCTCGATGACGTCGTCGATCTGAGGCGTCCCATTAAACCAATTACGTTGCAGAAAGTTTATTAGTATTTCAACTCCAATTCTCAGCCTTCGATAGCTCAGTTGGTAGAGCGGTGGACTGTAGAATCATAGGTCACTGGTTCAAATCCGGTTCGAAAGAGTTTTTTTTAATGCATGCGATAGTATGTTTTATGTAAAAAAAACAAAATCTGAAAATTACCCAGTCTTTTGTAGGTACCCCGGCTCTCAATCAACCGCGTAGCATCGCTTATCGAGCAGCAATAACAATCTCGGGTGTAGGTTAGCCCTGGCTGAAATGGGACTTGCAGAGGCGTATAAAGTATGCATAACACAGAGCGCCTTAAACTGAAGTGCGATTAATCTTTCTCTCCCACGAGTTTAATAATGAAAAAAAAAACAGGAAATATTTTACAGGGGTTTTCGGACGCGTAACCCAACCACTGGTTAAAATATTTACGGTGATTTCCAACCACCCTGTACGTACAGTCACGTACAGGGATTGTTGAGCCCCTTGCCATATTTCACAATTTAGACGTGTAATCAATGACCGATGTGACAGACTAGATGTCAGCTATTGGATTAGTATTACACGACCAAGTTACAAACATAGGTAAGTGGCTCAACAATCCCTGTTCGCTATGGTACATGCGACTGTACATAATTAGACATTAACATTTTCGATATTAATTTGAGCGACAGGCTAACACCCTGTCAATATTATACCTGCCAACTTAAAACCTAAAATTTTTTCTCACGGAGCAGAAAAAATGGTCACGGAGCGTAAAATAGTCATGGTTTTGTTTATGTTGTTTTTCGTGTGCCCTGCCTACCCAATTTGTGAATACGGGCGTGATTTAAGTATGCAGGTATGCATGTAAAACCTTCGTGATTAATGAAATTCTCGTTTCGGGCTCATTAAGAGTTGTAATTCATGAGATGAGCACGAAAGGAGAATTTCAAAATCACGAACAACACTCGTATATACTTCAATAATGGAGCAGTCACACTACTACTTTATCGTCCACAGTTGGTAGAAGCAGCAGCGCGGCTCTCGTTCCAGAGTCCGCTCGGCCGGTCGCACCTGACCCGGCCGGCGCCGGTCCGGCACACGTACGAGGAAGATGACATCGGCGACGACGAGATGGAGCTAGAGAGGCGATATAACTCTATATGAGCTAGATCCTATGTATCCTATGGTACCAGTAAGCTTAGCACGGCAACGAGCTCCAGTCGCGTCGCGCGCGGGATAGTCTACCCGTCATTTTCTGACTTCTCTATTTAGACAATGACGGATATAGACTATCTCGCGCGTATCTCGACTCGCGCCTTGCTGTGCTAAGCCTGCTAGGATCCTACAATTCCTACATACAGGTTTCCCAAAAATATTGTCAAGTGAAAATTCAGCCGGAGATAGACCGCCACCGGGGTTATCCGGATCATTCCCATGTATGTTCCGCGATTTTTTGTGGGTTACGAGTAACATTTTTTTTTCTTTTTTTGTGACAAGGTGTCCTAGAAGACACTATTGGCAACACAGGCATGAATTGTTGAGACACGGGTAAATATTCGGGCGTTTGAACCGCTGTCATTATTCTCAACACTTTTTTTATCAGATTCTGTAGGAAATGTATATATAATAGTCTAGCTAGTGTGTACCTATTTGCAAGACACATACACTATATGACACACTTGTGCAAATTTCTAAAGAAATCTAGTAAAAAAAGTGTTGGGAATAATGACAGCGGTTCAAACGCTCGAATATTTACCCACACATGCTTGATTTTTCCAAATTGATGAATAGTATGCCTTGCAGACACAAAATCAAAATAAAATCTGTTACAAGAAAACGAAAAAAATTGTTACTCGTAATCTACAAAAAAATCGCGTATCATAACATGGGGGTGATTCGAATACCTAACGGTGTTATATCTTGAAACTATTATTTGGGACACCCTGTATATGTTTACTATCCTATGACAGACAAAGTAAATAAATGGCAAAAAATGGCAAGTGCTTATAAAAATGTTACTTGAAATTATCATTATGAGTGATATGATGTCATTTTTTTTACTCATGGAAGTCCAAAGGGGATGCCTATGTTCAGTGATAGGGTCTTTCAGCTGAGATGATGATGATGATTATTAGATATCGTCGTCGTTTATTTATTTTTCGGTCTTAATTATAGATGTCTTAATAATTATGTTGTAAATACCATAGCGAGTAAAATGAAAATGATGGAATAAAAAAAATAGATAAGATTGAGAATTTGTATTTTATTAACGCTTATCCTTAATGCCCTAACAGACGACCAAATTTGGTTTGGTCCGAACCACGAACTTGGTTGGCTCCAAACTTCGTCGCCGAACAAAATGCTCGGCCAACCGCTGAACACACGTTCGAATTTGGCTTGGAGCCAACCAAGTTCGTGGTTCGGACCAAACCAAATTTGGTCGTCTGTTAGGGCTTTGAGACACACTATAGTTAGATTTGAAATCCGACATATCCTTATCGTAGCATATGATAGAAAGATAGATAGATAGATGTCTTTATTTCATTTTGAAAATTACATTATATTCGATATGTCAAAACATAATAAATTCACAAAAGGATTGTCAAATAAGTAAATGGTAAATAATCAAAACAAATAAAATGAGTAGGTATCCGCTTAGTCTATGACACGCCAGTGTTTTAGGTACAGTCACGAACCGGTATTGTTGAGCCACTTGCCACTGTTCGCAATTTAGACGTGTAATCAATGACCGATGTGACCGACTAAGTGTCAGCTATTGGATTAGTATTACACGACCAAGTTACATTAAGTGGCTCAACAATCCCTGTTCGCGATGGTACCTCCGAGGCTAGGTACTTCGTAGAGGTGTTATCTAAAAAGCAATGGTGGGAACAGAGAACCGCCGGAAATAATATTGTTACTCGAGACTTCACCTTGTCAACACTTGCCAGTTGTTCGCAACATTTATTGGTTTTTCATAATATAATAAAATGCATTTTGACTTCAGCGTCTTTTAAATTTATAAAAATTGTAATAAACTTGGTATCTTTCTGGTAACATTTTACTTTTTTTAATTTGACTGATGTTTTAAGCATACTGTAAAGTTGTAAACAGTTAGGCGACATCCTTCTTATTTCATGAATAAGTTTGAATCGTTCAGATTTCGTATGCTGCTGACATTATTTTGATCGAATCTACTTCAAAAAGGGTGACCAGATGATGATGATAGGTAGGGATTATTATTTTGTTGTGAATAATTTAGGGGCCGTCTAATTGCGATTGTCGCCAAAGTTCCGTATTAATCCTGGGCAGCTCCGGGAAATGTGTTTTCTTTTCGCGACTTAGAAGTCATCCTGTATATTGATAAAAACTAAAATTTAAAACCCGTGCTTAGTTTTTGTAGGTTGTAAACCACTGAGTTCAAGCGGCACTTGTTATAAAGACAACAGTTTCTCGGATTACCCCAGTCGTAACAGTTTGGCTAAACATGCAACAACGACTGTTGGTGTTACTCTACTTATCCATCTTTATAGAAGCCAAGAGACAAAATCAACTGTGGGGACCCAAGACCACAGCAATGACGCCTAAAGTTTACGCACAACCTTTACCTGTAGACTTTATAAACATAGGAAAAGAGGGCATAATGGATCCAAAAGTGGGGCAAAAACAACCGCTGGATTCATTAGCAATGGATCTTAGATATCCAACGTCCCCTGAAGAGGAAGTCACAATGCTCCAAAAAGCCGATCCTCGTAATGTTATAAGGATTGCTAATGGTAAGAAATATCACGCTCCGCAGTCAGAATTAAGCGAGGAGTGGAAAGCTCCCACTTCTAGATTTAACCCGTACATGCATGAAGAACGAGGTGAACCAGCAAAGACTGAATTGTTTAATGTAAAAGTGCCAATGCCATTTGATTTTGAAATGTTACAGACTATGAACGTCGCGATGCCGAATGTTTACAAAGATAATCTTGCCAAAGCACAGGCTTTGTTTAAATCTAGCGCGCAAGATGTTCCCGAAGACCAGAAAGAGAAGGTCGAGACTCACTTAAGCGATCCTATTCCTATGACATTTAAGGCTGAGGATTTCTTCCCACTTGACTCCTTTGATTTAAGGACGGGTGTAAGCGGGGACGTTGAAAAGTGGACAACTTGCGATGAGTTTGCTAAAAATGCACGATTCCATCCGAGAGAGGTTGCAGGCGTAGTTTGGGTACCGTTTTTTGTTTGGTCGTCAAACAACTTCCCTAGTGCTATTGACTTTAAATTTTCATATCCCACTGTTAAGGTAAGACGTGTAGGATAATATAATAATCCAAACTTAGTTAGGTTATATTAATGACTAGCTTTCCGCCGGCGGCTCCGCCCGCGTGGAACTCGGTTATATTGCGGTATAAAGCACAACTATAAGAAAACTTCTCGTTTCAAACGACACACGGCGCCATCGATTTATCATCTATCGATCGGTTATCGATTGATATCGATCTATCGTCGATCGATATCGATCTATCGAGCAAATTATGTTTTTGTTTTCCCTCGGGAACATCAATTTTTTCAGGGATAAAAAGTAGTCTATGTCACTCTCCGTGCCCTAAACTATCTCTACCTAAAAAATCACGTCAATTCATCGCTCCGTTTAGCCGTGAAAGACGGACAAACAAACAAACAAACAAACAAACAAACACACTTTCACATTTATATATTGGTACGGATGTTTATTTTCAGCTAGTGGATGAATACAAAGCTGTTTATGAGCCCTACTTGAATAAAAGCGTAGACTGGAATCAGCCAATGTTATTACTGAAGTCGTGGATGGAAATGCTCCTTGTTGCTGGAGACAGGAAAGGATTGTTTTACGCCATTCCTAAAAGTTCTTCAGATCTTATGAGAAGTAAGCTTACCTAATTTAATTGACAATGCCCTATTTACATGGTCAGGGTTGAATCAAAATGGTGATAGAAAATAAGTGATTCGTACTCAACTAATGAAAAGACAGTGCGTAGCACTAACTCATTGGTTTTAATCAGTCGTATTAAAATTGAGGTCGCCATTTCATTCCAGTATGAAAATCCTAAATTGTATCAGGCTTATTTTAACAATTCAAGTACTTAATTATGTTACATAGCATTAACTGAGTAAGAAGCTCTAATTCAGTATCATCGATTTGATTTCACCCTGTATACCGCTACGCTTTTGATTTTGTGGGTGGTTCGAAATAAAAATATGTTTTGGGTCAGCTCTCTAACTGATTATTTCGGTAAATTACAAATCAATTAAATATTTTTTCTTTACAGATGCGACAGGTCAACTGCAGTTCGTGACGATAAGAATGAAGATGGTGGACTCATCTCCATACGTTGGTATAATGGTGTGCGACGACCGCTTCGCGATGATACTGGCTGTGTCCGGAGAAGAACCACCACTCAGCGAGATGTCAGTAGAAGCAGAGAAATTAGGCTTCAGAGGCATCGGCATGCCAGTCGTTAAAGATGATGAAGTAACAGCTCCTAAATCACCCGAAGAAGTCATGGCTAGGATGGATACAATGGCGAGCACTAGAAGGCATAAATCACCGTTCTTTAGCGATGACCCGTATTTTACGTGACTTTACCCATATTTAATTCCGTATTCGTAATAATAAACTGTAGGTATCTAATTGTTTATGCTTGAAATATTTGCGAGATTAAAAGCGACACGAATTTCGTCAATTTTATCCCTCTTCCGTTCTCATATTTGTGAGACTCCCCATCCCTAGTGTGACTTCACATAATTTTGCAATTTTACATTTAAAATAATTGAATTACAGCAGTTCCATAATAACTTTATTATTTGAGTATTTTATGAATAGTGCAAAGTTCATGCTTAAACGCGTAGTTTTGGAAATGTGACGTCACAAAATTTAGGAAAACTCCCACCCCCTGTCACACAATGTCACATTTCGTCGATTTTTAGTAAGTAAATTTAGACATTATTGTAGCGCCCTAACGCCACATGTCGTCGAATAGCCCAACTAAACAATCCTACATCGCGTTAATGAAATTTGAAAGATCGGTAGCATAAAAAAAAACTTCCAACTTTCCTTCGGTAAACTTCGGTCCCTAGGCAAAACATCTGCCTGGCTGGAGAAAGATCTCTCTTCGGGAGATATCAGTCTTCCTCAAATTATTATTTGTGTAGGTTATGGTTTATTGAATTTTATGCATTTGTAGTTTAAAAATAGCTTTGTGTGCATATTAAATTTAATATCGCTCCGTCTTTAATTTTTGAACTACCTATATATTTTCTTTATTCCGTGAGAAAACTTTTCTAGGTACGGTAGGTGCACAAATTTTACGCGAAACCTTATAATAATAATTATTTGTGCGCACAGCTGGATACCCGTTGGAAAAGTCGCTCGCCGCTGCGTTTGCGCATGTCTTGGTTGAGTAGCAGTGCCTGACAGTAAAAATAAATAAAAACTATCCGAGACAGTAAAGATAATGCAAAATATCAGAACAAACGTCACAATTTTCTCTAGACCAATTGAACATCGACGTGCACTGAATAGCAAAAATATAGGGTCACTTTTGTACAGATTTGCGCGAAAAGTGACCCGTTATTTTTGCTCGTTAGTATAAATATTACAGCTAAGTAAATGAAGTTAGTAAATTGACAGTAAAACTGACATGTACGAGTATGTATGATTAAAATGAAGTTGTTGAAAAAAGGGTGTGAACGCGGTGTTTACTCAAGTACCTAATTAAGATATTGCTATTCTTTTTTGCTTTACCTGTTTTCTGTGTCTTTCACGAGGTCGAAGGAGCGTACTTTCATACGCTGCAAAGTGGACCATCTTTGATATAAAACAAGGAACAGCATTGGAGGATTAAATTTACCTAAAAACGTATGATAACTACTACTACAAGTCATGAAGTCAAGGAATTAGTAAACCACAAATTCGGAGAAATACAATATACGAGGTGGCATATAACTAACCGGAAATATTTTACCCAGTGATCCAGTATACGCCTCTAAAAACCCCTGTAAAATATTTCTTGATAATTTTCGTTATTGACCATGTGGGAAAAAAGTGTTCCATCGCTTTTCAGATAAATATGCCTTATGTATCGCAAACGTATGCTATATGGATATGGAGCTACATTATGGCTGTCTGTGCAACACTGCTTAAATATACAAATCCATGACCATTCATTTTTACTTTTTTATAAGTAACTTTAAGTAACTTTCGTAATTTTTCCTTGCTTGAAATTTCCGGGAATAACTTTCTATGGGTTTTCCGACGCGAATACCAAATCATTGGTCATAACATTTACGATGAATTATAAGCCACCTTCTAGAATAGGTAAATTATTGAATAAGATCCCGTTTTTTTAATTAAGTAGGTAAGCAAGGCCCATTTTCCCTAACAAGGCCAGAGGTGCCGCTGCTAATTTCCCCAAATAGTCCCCCATTACCATTATGAATATTTAACTCTATTGTACCGTCTTTGGGGCGTGCTCATAATTCGACTGTGTTGAACATTTCGCATTGGTTTGGGCACGTGGAGGGAATAGATGAAGCAAGGCTGTGTAAACAAATTTACATGGGAAGTGTTAAATCGTGAGCGCCCTCGAAGAACGTATATCGACCAGATAGTCGATGTACTAAAGATTGGTCAAATTAGGAGTTCCCGAAACCGTCGAGCGTGTATGGCGAGATTGATGAATGTGAGAGCGAGAGAAGTATGTCAAAATAGGATGGAATGGCGCTCTGTTGTCTCTGTCTACCCCGCAGGGAATAAGTCGTGACGGTTATGTATTGTCATTCATATTGTGTATGTTCGCGTGAAGTAAGCTCAAGAATCTCACAGCAGAGGTAGACCTATGAGATGGAAGGACGACATCCACCAACACACCAACAGGCTGGCAGAGATTGGATGGCAATGGATCACCAGGCGTGGAAGAATGGAGAGGAGGCCTATGTCGGAAGACGGACGGCATAAAGGCTGCTATAGATAGATAGATATCTTAAGAATGGTTCTGGTCCGGACTCCTAGAATAATTAAAACCATTCTTTACGCCTAACAACGATTAGCTTGTTGTTCGTAGCAGGGGCTTAGTCAGAATTACCTATTAACTTACATACATACAATACATAAATTATATGTATACATCACGGCCTGTATTCCCCAACGGGGTAGGCAGAGCACACGAAACGCTACATAGACAAAACCATGACTATTTCACGTTGCCTGGCCACTTGTAGCATACTTTTTTAGGTTTTGTGTTGGCAGGAATTATAGTGACAGGTTGCTAGCCTGTCACCTGAAATATACCTTAACGTCATTCCTTAGTCGCCTCTTACGACACCCACGGAAAAAATTGTGAGGTGTTATTGCATCCCGACGCCACATAACAAATATAAATTTTGTATTGTCAATAATGTTATCATAAATGTTTTACCCCTCAAAGCGTAAAAACAGATTTCCTTCCCCGTAATCCTGCAACCGGTACCGTATTGCCCAACGCAAACCGAAAGCCATGGCGCGTACGAGTATAAAACGAGAACTAGACCTTCAAAAAGCGATTAAGCATTTAAACCGGGGATATTTAGTTTAGTTTACAACGACGTTTACTATCTAGACTGTTTTAATGGGTAGGAAGCGGCATCCAGAAAGACGCGGGGCCCATTTTAATACGAGTATGTGTTGCCTGCCCGCCCGGCGAGGTATAAATTATAAAATTTATGGGATATTTTTTTCTCATGGCTACGCTGGGCCTAAACCGCAGCTCCACTGTTGACGGTGTTTTTTTATTTGTTTTATTGGGTGAGTACGTGTGTTTTTTGTGTCTTGTGGCAGGTTCAATGCGGTTTAAACATCATTTGGTGAAATTAACGCGGCGTGTGTAGGTACGAGGGTCAAACTGAAAGTTTCGGGAATAGAAAAAAATATCCAGTTAAAATGATCAAAAGTAATTTTATTGCTTTTGAAAGTATTCTCCCTTATATTAAATGTACTTTTACATACGTTCAAACCAGTTTTTGAAGCACTCATTGAACGCTGAAGGTGTGGTCGACAAAATGGCCGTTTTGTACGCCTCCACGGCATCTTCTGGCGCCTGAAACTGCTTACCACGTAACTTATCTTTGATTTTGGGGAATGTGAAAGAGTCATTGGGGCTTAAGTCAGGGTTGTATGGAGGATGGTTCAGTAATTCGAATTTTTCACCGTCTAGATAGTCCTTTGTTAACCGAGCCGTATGGGAGCTGACATTGTCATGGTGAAGGATGATGCGACGATTGAGGTTTTTTTTTTCTCAGTTCACCACACACACTCAGCAAACAAATGGTTGCATACCAATCGGCATTGACTGTTCTACGGTCATCAAGAGGAATTGTAGCCACGTGACCCGATTTGGAGACAAAACTAGCCACCATCTTTTTGGCCGTGCTGCGAGAGCGAACCACTTTTGTCGGCTTAATCTCGCCTTCATAGGCCCATACTCGAAATTGGTTTTTAGTTTCAGCCTCATAGGCGTATATCCATGACTCATTATCCAATACAATACTAAAAACTGCATTTGAGCTTCTTCTGTTGATTTTATTTAAAGTTTCGGGGCACTAATCGACACAAGTCGTTTTCGGTTCGTCGAACAACTGATGAGGTATCCACCGGGAAAACAATTTTTGCACGCCTAACTCTTGCTGTAGAATAATTTGTATTTGACTCATTCCAATGCCCAGAGACTCCTGAATTTCCCGATATGTCACATGTCGGTCTTCCGTAATCAGTTGACGCACAACATTGATGTTTTCTTGGGTGACTGCCGATTTTGGTCGACCTTCACGCACATTGTCCATGAGGGAAACACGGCCACGTTGAAATTCCGAAAACCACCTGTATATTGTGGTCATCGAAGGGGCTTCATTATTAAAAGCAGCAATCATCCGGTCTCCACATTATTTTTGTGTTAATCCACTTTTAAAGTCGTAGTAAATCATAGCTCTTAAATTTTCACGTGACAATTCCATGTTGGGCAGCGACTCATCAAGTTCAAAAAACAATTGAAACCGAACCATTGTTTTTTTTTTCTATGTGGCCAGTGTTTTAAGATAAGGAAACTTTGACGATTGTAAAAAGGTATAATACGTGATAAAAAATGTTATTTAAATATTAGTTTCCCGAAACTTTCAGTGCAGCCCTCGTATTCGTTGCTTTTCGTTCCTTATAAGTTTTTATTGCTTCATTGTTCGCCCGTTAAACTCTAGAGCGCTTAATATGTGTAAGGGTAAATTTTACCAAATGAGAATAAAATTAAGTCTTGTTCTTGTATATGAAAATTTGGTTATAGACATGAGTAGATCACAAAACAGTAATCATAGGTAGAGTGACTTATTCAATATCAAATTTTTCGCGTATTTTTGCTAAAAGTCCCCGAAATCTAACTTGGCAAAATTTAAGTAGGACTTAGTGGGGGTAAGTTCGCGCTTCGCTTTTCTATGGATAAAGCCATGCGCGAATCCATGAAGAGCCATGAGCCACCACTTACAATTTTGTCACGGTAATTGCGGTAAGTAACAAAATATGTAGGTACAAAATTCGTATAGCTAAAAATAGGTAAGTGAGCGGATATTCCTAAGTCGATATAATATTTGCATATTATTAAGTTTTTCAAATGAAAAAAGAAAAAGTTATTCATTCCTTAAAACCTTCATAACGACGATTTGTCATTTTTTCATTTGTCTTAATAATTCGAGAAAGCAAGTCTTCATCAAGTACTATTGAACCAAATTGATTGCAACCCAACAAAGAATTTATAAAATTATTTTTTATTAAATCTGTAGAGCGATCCCGTAACTTTATTGAACAAAACTGTGTTCAATTAAATAAAATAATTTGATCTAGAAATTAATACAGGTTAAGCCTATTGCCAATTCCGCATCCATAGCTGTGGGAAGGCCCAGACGTCCCCGCTGAAACATATCAATAATCGTCCACTGCGCGTGCGACTGACGCGTGATTAATGCGCCGGCGTCGCTTGACCCCGCACTCGCATTTGTTTAATGACTAATCGCTATTTGCTGTCGTTATGTATGAGAAAGACATAGACTATGACACTGCTAACTAGTTTTCTAATCTGTCAGCAAAGTAAGCTAAGGTCTGAGTGTTTAGGCACACGATTACTCTCTACCCACCCTCACAACCTCAACGTGTACGTACATACATACACACAAAGTTAATTCTAATTTTTTCGATAATATCCCGATGACTTTCCACATTGTATTCCTTAAGTGAGTAAGTAAACACTTTATTGTACAAAAGGAAAAAAAACACAAAATACAAAAAACAAAATTATATAGGTACAAATGAAATAGCGAAGTACAAAGGCGGACTTATCCCGAGGCGGACTTATATCGAATGTGTTGTGTCTAATTTCTTTTATTCACATGTTCCATTTTCGTCAAAGATACAGTTTTTTCCCTGGTCCAAACCGCTCACTGTTCTAATTCCTAAGTTGTTAAGAATATTTATTCCCTTAGTAAGAATTTTCATCGAGACGCGAAAACTGATAGTTGAAAAATTCATTATCATAAGATTTAACCAAAGGTTTCGATAACGGTAAGGTAAGAGTTGTTTCAGGCGTTGCGTATCTTTTTCTAAATTAGGAATAAATTACGGTGTGCGTTTTTCCTGTTAAAATAAATAAATTATGTATTGGTATCTCTGTCGCTTAATTGTTTAGATTTCGTAGCCTTAGTTTTAAATGTTTTAATCCTACTCTTTGTCTTCCAATAAGCGATCTCCAATATACCTAATAATCGAGTCACATGAATCGATTCACAAGCCCCACCGCATCTATCGGCTCGCTCGTAAAGACCCAAGATTCCTATCTTTCACCAAAAAAGCGTCAAGAACCGTGTTAACAACGTACGATAAAACGAAAAAAACTTGTCACCCATGCGCCGCATCGCCACATTACGACTACACGTAATTCATTAGTAATACAACGCGATTACCATAAAATTGTAGTAGAAAATAATCTCGGGACAAGAATAAACAACCGACTAGGAAATTTAGTATCCCAAAGTCCGAGGGATACCCCGCTGGGAGCAAAAGCGCCGCGCGTCAGTCCCGGCGCTACGTTTTTTTAGTTGTCATAGGTAAAAAACGGTACACATATTTTTTGACTGTCATCGGGAACTAATTTCGATGTTTTTTGTGGTTTTAGTGTCTAATTATTTTGTGGAATGGGTAAGAGATGGATTGCGAGCGGCGATAGTTCTTTGAGTTGGGATAGGTTTTAGCGGTGGCTTACGAGTATCAGAGGGATAGTTTCTAATTCTAAATTGGCAACATATATCTAGATTAGAGTTGTTATTTAGTGTCATGGAGTCTCCGTTTTGTAGGACGTAAATCATAACCATACTTGAGCGCCTATCAGTAATTAATTAAAAATGATTTGCACAAGATTTGCATCAAATTATTATTGAGGCTTAGCAAAGAATACTCAATCATAACTTACGAGCTGCACTAGATGGCGCTCTACGTATAAGAGTGGTCTCAAGTATTTTGAAACTTAGAAGTGTAGTAAAGAGATTGTCAACGTTTACTAGTCTCTTATATTATAACATATATTTTGAAAATTGCTTACTTTAGGTACTTGTAATATTTATACCTATTCTGACAATTCTGTATTGTGAGTGCGTGTCATCATAGTCTGCTGTTTAAAGAAGCTCGTTACCTACAACTCGTAGCCAGAAGCTCGTTACATGTATCGCCATATTTTTTTTCTAATCCTAAAGTATTGTAAGCTATAGATTCATGACAACATTCCGTCGCCGCTGACCGAATTGAATGTTAAGAGCAGATCTAATTCCTTTTTTGTCGCTATAGAAAGAGTAATTCTATTAAAACTGTTTGGGATACTTTCAAAAGATCGATTACTTGATTTGATTTCAGATTTGGAATGGAGTTTCTATGTATACATCACGTTTGGTGGGTAGTTACTAACTGAACGTGACTAAGTCTGTATAACCTATTATTTAACTAGTTTCTGGGTCCAAATCGCACGTAGTCAAGTGACTTAGTTTTGGTTCGGAAATTTGTAATATTGACTGTGCAGTCCATATAAAGTGCGGCCACCAAAAAGTCTTGTTTTGTATGCTATCTGTCCCTACAATAAGTATGCGTAGATCTTTAAATCTACGCAGTGATTAAGAGGAAGTTTAGACGTATCCGAAACCGTCAAGCATGTATTCGTATAAGGAGAGGAATGAATGTGAGTGAAGCGAGAGGAGTATGCCAGAAGCGAACGGCGCTCTGTGCTCTCTGCCTACCCTGCAGGTAATAGGACTTGGTGATGCTATGTTATGTGTTATACTTAGTTCACAATAATGAAAGTAGAAATATTCATTAAATCACATACCTATTATTTCAGTTATTCGTGTTAGTGAGATCATCTACAGCAATTCTACAGACGATATTTGGATAATTCTTCTCGAGTTTGTTCTTCAATTTCTATAATTCTTATACCTAAATACATAAAATAATATAGTTTTGTCGCAGCAACATCGATTTCCCATGGCATCGGCCACGCGACCTCTTTAGCCACGCTGCGCTTGTTACTAGCTAATCAAAACCGCTGTCCGCTTCACCGACCCTACCTTATCAGACAAAACCCATCCTACCCTACCCTACCTTAAAGTTCTAACTCCGATAGCAAAGAAAACCAGAAATAAGCGACGTATAAGAGAAATTTATAAGCATAAAATAGATAAATAGGATTGTATTTGGGTGTGTAAAATCATGTTTAAATATATTGGTGGGGCGTTTCTGCGCGTGGCTCTTGTTACAGGGTTTCCCGTGAATATTGCGATTATTTTGGGATCATAAAATAGTAACTGTATTAGGTTATTGCTTTGGAATATTCCAATTGGTTACATTACTAGTTCCATCGACGGAACTAGATGGTTTTATTTTCCGAGTGGTTACAATAATATTATCATTGGAAAATTTACACTAATTAAAGCCTGTGATGTACGGGTGAACAGATAAATTTACAGATAAACATCCAAGACTCGAAAGCAAACATTCGTATTCATTGTACAAATACAAACATCTGAGACCTTACGCTATGTCGAGACCTTATGGGCTTATGCTATATTGAGACCTTATGCTTTACAATCAGGTTAGGTAACCATTGGGCTGTTCGGCCGTTAAACATTAATAAATAAATTATTAAACTTACTACTTTGCTAGCAAACGATCCCTAAGAGCAACAGTCGTTTTCAATTTCGCGTCCCGCCGGCCGCACGCAAATTGGCCAAACTTAATAAACTGTATTGCAACCAAAAATACAAGAACGAAGGACAACATAGAAATAATAATTACCTATTACCATCTGTAAAGTATAAAACCTACTGGAGTTGTATAAAAAAATAAATTAGGTGTTGCCTACTAAGTACAATCGATGTCACATTTACCTAATTTTGCCGCATCAGTGAAGTTAGATAGGTAACAAGTTTTGGTTAGGATATGCTTAAAATAATTTAATTTTTATTTTTTGAGTCTACTTTTGACTACTTTTGTCGCGGCCCGGTATTTTATTTAGATGGCCCGGTACCGGATCGCGGCCCGGCAATTGGGAAATGTACTAGTCGTCTCCAGTGCATTAGATGCTGCAGGCCACGGCTTCAGGCTATTTTGCCCCCGGCCCGACTCAATTTGTTCAGACTCGCAAGGAATGCGAGAGATGTGCATTGCTTGCGTTTGTTGGTGAGGGTACTGGTGGGTGCTGAAGTGATAGCAACATTTAAATGCATACTTTGTGTGGTTTTAGCATGACGTCTCTCCATTTATTCTGTGGATTCCGTAAGAAAAGACTAAAGAAATAATTATGAGGTTTGCTATTGATTTAGACCTTTTGACTTAAAACCTCATAAAAAAGTAAAAAAAAGTAAAAAACTCTTTATTGTACAAAAGAAAATAAGTTACAGACAGGTTTAAAAAACAAAGAACAAAATACAAAGGCGGACTTATCCCAAAAGGGATCTCTACCAGCCAAGCTTTGAGCAGTAGAGAGGAGCAGCAATTTAGGTAATAACATATAGAAATTTTAACTATTTACAATTGTTATGAATATTTAAATATGGTAGAATGGCTATGAAACGTGAAATAGTTATGGTTTTGTCAATGTAGCGTTTTGTATGCTCTACCTGCCCTTTTTGGGAACACAGGCGTGATGTATGTACGTTTGTATATAAAGAAAGAGATGGAATTGGTATAATTGTTTATTCCTTAATCACCTCTCACGACATCTACGGAAAAAAATGAGAGGTGTCACTCTAACCCGACTCCACACAGGAAATGACAATGGCGGATGATAATATAAAGACAAAGAAATTACAGGCTAGATACCACGGGCTTAGCCAGGATTTAGTTTTGGGGGATCTGCTCGCCTTCCTAGGTAAGTTTCTTAAATATGAAACTATGTATAATTAACGCGAAAATGTGTAACAATTTTGATCCCCACAGTACCAGCAGCCCCTAAAGTGAAGGGCGGCCCCGCGAGGGCGCGACGCAGAAAAACAGTCCGCAATGAATAGCAAAAATTTACATTTCACGCAACGCCGTGTACGCCGATTAGGGGCGCGCCCGAGTTACCGGCGGCAGCGGATTTGATGAATAACCGAAGAGTGCGTTCTTTTATTCGAAATCATGGTTGTTATTGGTTGATTAACTATACAGTTAATGTCATAATTTATTAAGATTATACAATCTTACTAAATTATGACATCCTGATGATGATTGCCATTGATTGTCGTGACGAGTAAAAATAACACCTCATCATTTCTCATGTGAATGGTGTAAGAAGCGACTAAGGAGTACGTTTAGGTAGCGCAAACGGTGACTATTTCACGTTTTGTAGCCACTTTAGAATAATTTTAGGTTTAAACAGATGAAATAGGTGCAAGTTATTTTGGTTGTTTAGTGAGGGTTTAGAGCAACACATTTCCATTTCTTCTGTAGATTTTGTACGAGGCGACTAAGGGTATACTGTCACTATTGTGTTTCTTCCATCTATGTCTAAACCTAACATTATGCTAAATGTGGTTGCGAAGCGTGAAATAGTTATGCTTTTGACTATGTAGCGTTACGTGAGCTCTGCCTACCCCATTTGGCAACGCAGGCGTGACGTGTATGTGTAGTTTTACATTATATGTATGTATAATTAAATTTAAATTCCCGTGTGGTGCCGGGTTAGAATAGCACCTCCCCCTTTCTTCCCGTGGGTGTCGTAAGAGTCGACTCTGGGAAAGGGTTAGTGTATTGTGGGCGATGGGCTAGCAACCTGTCACAGCAATATCACGTTTAACCATCTGGTTACCCTGAAATTGCTAAACGGCACTGGATTTTTGAATTCAGGGTCTATTCCCACTAGTTCTACTGACAGTTCTACTGGTAGAACTAATGGGAATTTTCATTCCCACTAGTTCTACTATTCAAAGGACTTCAGATAATAGTCCTTTGAATAGTAGAACTAGTGGGAATGAAAATTCCCATTAGTTCTACCAGTAGAACTGTCAGTAGAACTAGTGGGAATAGACTGAATTCAGGTGCTCTGCCTTACCCCTCTGGGGAATACAGGCGTGAGAATACGTATGTATGTTTGCATGTATAATTAAATCAATAATTCGCTTATAGCGTGTGGCTTGCACCACCGAATGCGGCCTACACCGCAATGCAAGGGGTCGGACTAAGCCGCTGTTTTGGCTAAATAACTAGTCCTGACTTCACGCCGATACCGATTTAACTTAAATAGGTTTTGGATCCATTCGTGGAGTTCGGGATGAAGGAACAGTTTTGGGTGAGGCGTTTTCATTAATAGCAAGAGAGCATACATAGGTAGGTACATTCATTTCAATTTCAAGGGATGAGTAGAGATACGCGCGAGATAGTCTATATCTGTCACTGTCTAATTAGAGATATCAGAAAATGACGGTTACACTATCCCGCGCATGACGCGACTAGACTGTGTTGCCGTGCTAAGCTTACAGTGGTACTATAGTGACAGGGTTTACTAGCATATCGCCTAAAATATACCTTAACCTGTATCCTTAGTCGCCTTGTACGACATCCACGGAAAAAATGGAGGGGTGTCTAAACCCGACACCACACGACAAAAAAAGCTAAGTACTTACCTATTCAAAATTATCAGCCTGTATGTTTAAATGATGTCAGTACTTTCTTAAGTTAGAATTACCCCCATGGCTCACTATAGAATAACAATTTAACTTCGGACTATTCATAGATTAATACTACAGCATAACAAATCTATATATTGTGCTACCGTTTCTCCATTGCAAACGAGCTTACTAATAAGCACATTATTATTTAGGTACTCAGATCAATCAAGCTAACGTCATGTAGAAATCCGCCTTAGAAGTTTGTGTCACGCTAAATTGACTCTTATTGTGATAGAAATAGAGTCTAGAGGATGTGGTGCGTCGCACGCGCAGGTCACGTGACGCGGGAGCTTTCACGAGCGGATCTATCGATCAGTCTGCCATAGATTATTATTTGTAGAGGTTACAATGCAGAGAAAATTATTATTTAGTAATATTTGAGTACTGTTGTAAGTAGTGTGTATGTGTGAACCTCTCGTGTGTGAAGCGTCCCAATTTGGGACGGTCGAATTTTTTTCTGAACTGTGGGGCGTCCTGTTTCGGGACGATCACACACTGCGTTGATAATGAACGTATTTTGCGGTGAATATAGTGTTTACTCTTTCGCACTTAGGAAAATCGGCTTTAGAATGAATGACCACTCACTCTAACATATAATTTAGCATGTCTATGGTACAAAAAAAGTTTAAATTTGTCATTTGAATCTGTGACCAGTTCAGGCAGCGTTTTTCCGCGTTTAACCGTTTAACCGTTTTGTATGTAGGGTATAACCATTTGTTTTTTAATTTTATTTTAAATACAAGACTGTATTTATAAAATATAATATTCCATCCAGTTATTGTTTTATTTTGTATTAATGAGGAAATTAAAGTTAGTTTTAGGACACCCATATACTTTCTCATAGAACAGATACAATGCAATATAAAATCAAGCTTAAATGGTGTAGGGAGGTAAAGAAATATATCTAAAGTATAAAATAACCTGTAATTTTCATAAATTTTAACTAGATTTTGAAATAAAATGGTTTTTCCAGACCTAGGTCTCAAAAATTTGTGCTCAAACTCTGTCTGTGGGAGCGTCCTATATTCGGACCCACAGATGCGCTGACTTTGACATTTTGACGGTCCACATACGAGAGGCTAACGGGTTTAGAATGACGTCTCTTGAATATCGTAAGGACCAAGCGAACCAAAAAGGAAGCGACCAAAAGAAAGAGATTTACTTGGGTAAGTATGCTTAAGGCTCAATTCACACCAGAAGAGCAGAGCAGCGCGGCGTAGCGGAGCGCAGTTTCAGTGTCATGAGAATTTCAACTTTATTTTCATTACAATAAGACTTATTATCGCATGA
>BHDV01007967.1:40346-64591 GCA_005406045.1 Adoxophyes honmai | reverse complement strand
AGCAATAAAATTACTTTTGATCATTTTAACTGGATATTTTTTTCTATTCCCGAAACTTTCAGTTTGACCCTCGTAGCAACCTGTCGTTATCATACTCTTTCATCTATGTTCAAACTTAAAGTTATACTAAAACTTGCTAGGTACATAATGTCATAGTTTTGACTATTATGTTATGTGTGCTCTGCCTTGTCAATACAGGCGTGGGGCATGTGTTGTTGGTCATCAAAGATTGCCTGAATAGATCGCATAGTGTCGATAAGACCGCTTAGGCGGGCCACATACATACGGAATTCCGTTTCGGAATCACGATTCGGAATCTCGAATCGGACTGTCCGAACGCATTAAATCCATACAACATCTATGGACCAGCCACATACAGACGGAAAGCTTTCGTCTGCATGTGGCTGCTCCATGGGTTTATATGGATTGACTGCGTTCGATTTTCCGATTCGAGATTTCGAAACGGGATTTTTCCGAATGCATGTGGCCGGCCTTATTGTCTTCGTTCCTCTTAATTTCTGTGATCCAAATTGTGTTTTAGATGTCCGTTCCGATAAGCCGCCGCTGTTGTGGGAAACTAAACTATGGCTTTAATGTGTTTTGTTAAAATTTCAGTAGCTAATAAAAATAATTGATGATGATGACAGTTGACAATCTAAGCGGAGTTAATTAAAAGTGTAACAAAAAATATAGTTTGTGTTTGTTTAGCTCACACTGAATAATGTTACATTCGGTTTTCTTATACATGGTGCTCGTGAGCATTGCGAGAGATTTCAACCACGAATTCCAGAGGCGTAATATTTTTTTAAGAAGTAATAAATGTTATATGAACTTAGGTCGAAACACGATTTTTTTTTATAATTTTCATACATAATAATTGCTAATGTCGTATAAACGTGCCTTAATAATAGTAAAAAAAAATCGTGTTTTGACCTAAGTTCATATAACATTTATTACTTCTTATAGCCTCTGGAATTCGTGGTTGAAATCTCTCGCAATGCTCACGAGCACCATGTATACTTACGTAGACTTATCGCGCCTGTGTTCCCATATGGAGTAAGTAGGCAGAGCACACGACTCGTGACATAGACAAAACCATGACTATGACTATTTCACGCTTCGCAGCCACTTCTAGCATAACTTTAGGTTTGCAAACAGATGGAACAGGTAGAATAGTGACAAGTCAGCCTGTCGCCTAAATCATATATGTAGCACCTATTTCCTTAGTCGCCTCTTACAACATCTACGGAAGAAATGAAGAGGTGTTATTCTATCCCGACAGCACACGACAACTAACTAAGTAACTTTTTGGATGGCACTAGGTCCTGCCACCCAAAAAGTAGCAAAAACAATACAAGGTTCAGACATCCGTTATTTTACAAGATAAAAATCGAGTTAAGATGAGATTAGACCTACACATTCTTACCTTAATCTTTCGGAACACTATGTTTTATTCGTTTTTAATAACTAAGACATTTGCGAGACCTACAATTAGCAAGCTTGTCATCCCGTGTCATGGAGATGTGGGTCAGCGTTTTTGCGCAGAGCTTCGTCATCAATCAAGCCTGTGACCTGCGAATGCCATTTTTTACCCGCTCCTATATTACGGTGAGATTAAGAGGAAAAGAGGTTAAAAGATCACAAGAAAACCTAATAGACGAATAAATAAAATCCATTTCAGAGCACCGACTCCATAGCTAATGCTAAAGTGATGAGTCAACAGACGCCAAGTTCTTTTTCTCACGTAATAGTACTGTTTTCATAGTATTGTAATCTATGACTCAGTAATTTTCGTAATACAAATAAATACCTCTAAATCGGGGTACTAATCGTAAGAAAGTGGTTCGTAAAGAGATTAAAAAGAACAGTTCTATTCAGTGTAAAGCGTTCCTAAACCTACTCAGTGGCCACTTACGAGATCCGCGGAAGAAATGTGTGTTAATTAAGTATAACCCGAGAACACAAGAAAAATATCTATACTCCGTTTTATTAGGGAATACAGGCGTGATGTATTATATGTATGTATTACTCAATCTATGTTTTTATTAGTGTCCATTATTTTCCAAAGAATTGTCCACGTGTACACGTTTCACACTCAGTGGTTTGATCGTCCGCGCCTAATACTTGTATGGGAGGAATTCTTTGTGCCACTGGGAGGGCTGAATGGCCGTGAAATGGCGGGTGTTTTACAAATGTCCATGCAATTCGATGATCGATGCTTCCGATTCGTGATTGCGGGAAATGTTCGAATACTTTGTCATATAATAAAGAATGTTTTTCGTCGTTTAGTTAGATAGATAAAATTCGACGTGGCATGCACCTATTTACCAGATGGTGAAGTAGAGACGCTGATGTTTTCTTGAATTCTGCGATTCATTACAAAATTTCAATGAATAATTAGGTAGGTACATCGTTAAAACGAGTGAAAACGCAACTATGTATACGTAAATAAATTAATTTGAACTATTCCTTGCGAAGTGCGAACTCTGAAGTTGAACAACAACAATAAACCGCAAGCGACGAGTCTGAATTAAACTTAACTTAGAGTGCATAGTCAATTACTACTACTTTTTTGAACTTTGAAGCACTTGAAAGTTCCTGTTTTTAGGGTTTCGTACTTCTAACACACCAAAGGGACCCATTATTATAATTATGACACTTCGTTTGTTTATCTGTCTATCTATTTCTCATTCAAGTTTTTTTTTGGGGAAGGCGTGCACATATAAGTATTTATACATACATACATACATAACCGTCACGCCTTATTCCCTGCGGGGTAGGCAGAGACAACAGAGCGCCATTCGCTTCTATTTTGACATACTTCTTTCGCTTCACTAACATTCATCACTCTCGTCATACACGCTCGACGGTTTCGGGTACTCTTAATTTGGCCTCCCTTTTAGCACATCGCCGATCTGGTCGATATACGTTCTTCGAGGGCGCCCTCGACCGACTTGCCCCAACACACTTCCCTTGTAAATTTGCTTACATACCCTTGCTTCATCCATTCTCTCCACAAGCCCAAACCAACGCAGCATACCTTTCTCTACCCTTGTTACAATACTCTCTTTCAGACCACACTTCTCTCTAATCACGCTATTACGCACCCTATCAGTAAGTTTGATACCACTCATGCTTCGTATAAGTATTTATAATGTCAAGTATAAGATCTGCGGTCTCTTGCTACAAATTGCTTGTTGTAAATTAAATAAAACATCAAAATCTACGTAATCAAAAGACAAATGTCGTTTATATCACCTTTCCTATGCGTTTGCAAAGGGGCCCAAAAATCTATAGGTTACTTCCGGATAAATAATGAGGTTGGGCATGAAGCAACGTCTTGTGACACATGGAAAGGAAAAAAAAAACAAAAATGTGGATTTATATTTGCATTGCAAATACTAAAAACATAATATCGACATAGAGGACAACCACAGGTATGTACAACGGCAATGTTAAATTCATTTCTCAATAGATAGTTTCTGCTTGAAGGCTTGATGACGACTAATGTTGAAAAAATAGTACGGGCCCTTCGTGCAAAAACCCGACTCGCTCTTGACCGGTTTTTCTTTACATACCTACCTACTTTTAGCTCACAAACTGGCCAACAAATCTCACATTTCGATCTTCCCACCGCAATCACTGTGAGCCGTCCATATCCAATTTTATCCAATTTTTAATCAAGCTACCGCGACCGTGGACGGCGGGCAATATCTCAAATTATAGTGTTCGCAGATTACGCCGGGAGTTAGCTACGTGCCGGCTAGTGCGCGTGCGCAGTGTATGCTGCCGCAGATCTCTCAAACAACGTTGAGTGTAGTCTGAGGAGGTCCACTCCGCAGTTTAGGCTCAATTCACACCAGAAGAGCAGCGCAGCGCGGCGTAGCGGAGCGTAGTTTCAGTGTCATGAGAATTTCAACTTTATTTTCATTACAATAAGACTTATTATCGCATGAGAAACTCTAACGATACGCGCGGATGCCCGCGGATCCGCGGGAATTCCAGCGCATTCCATAAACAAAGCCGTGCGACTGCGCGAGCTGTCGCGGGAATGCCCGAGGATGCTCGAGTAGTCGCGACGGCCGCTGTCAATACATATGTCAATATGTCAATAATTATGTAAATTCCATCGACTTCCTACGCATTCCAGCGGCTTCTCGAGCAGTCGCAGGAATCCTCGCGCATTCTCCACGGAGCGGGTCGCTGCGCTACGCCGCGCTGCGCTGCTCTTCTGGTGTGAATTGAGCCTAATAGGTACGCTTTGCTGGCGAGACATCTTGAAAGTTGAAAGAATCGGTAGAAAGACTACCCACGACTTCATCATGTCTGTATTCCCAAAAGAAGTAGGTAGAGCGCACGAAACGCTGCTTAGACAAAACCATGATTATTTCATGTCTCGTGGCGTGGCCAGTTCTAGTGTTTCTAGGTTTTGAGTTGGTAGGAATATAGTGGCCGGTTGCCTAAAATATACCTTAATCTAATTCCTTAGTCGCCTCTTACGACGTCCACGGAAGAAATGGAGAGATGTTATTTGCCAAATTTACATTATAGTCTCTACCTGAGTAATGTAAACTCATTTTAAAAGTAAAACTGTGCTGGGTTTAAAATAACACCCATCCATTTTTTCCGTGGATTTCGTAAGAGACGAATAAGAAAATATACTACGGTATGTTTCAGGCGACAGGCTGACAACCTGTCACTATTACCTCTTAACTTAAGAGGATAGGAGTCGCGTCACTTCTCCATACAAAGGTACTAGTCCCCTGTTTTCTCCGTGAATCTTCGAATTCTCCGTGAAAAAATTTTTGCTCTAAATGACATTATTCACGGAGAAAACAGGGGACTACGTTTGTATGGAGAAGTGGTGCGACTCCTATCCTCTTAAAACCTGAAAAATGTGCCGGAAGTAGCTGCGATGCTTTGTGGAGTCATGGTTTTGACAATGAAGGGTTTGTTTGCTCTGCCAACGATATTCTGAGAACACATGACGTATGTATATATGTATGTATGTAAAGCAAAACTATGCACCATTCGTTCTAGTCTGCGCGGCGAGGGCTCGTTTCGAAGCGGGCCGCACTCCGGCGCAGGCGCGCTATCGCAACGATTTACATAGAGCGGCGTAAAATTACGCCTTACGCCGCATTTCACGCGTAATTCGAGCCGTTGCAACCGCAATAGGAAACAATGGCTTCACTTACGCTATTACCGTATTTACGCGCTGATTGAAATCTGATTTTAATGTGGCTTTAGTTGGAGGAGGTGTACGTATGTATGTATAGAGTTATGTATATTTCTTTACTTAGTTATAATCTATACCTCCCGAGTCCCGAGGTCTCAAATTATTAAAAACCGGCGCCTTTTTATAAAAAAATGTTACATAATTCTTTAAATTTTAATTAAAGACTAACTCCATTAAAACAGTACTTTTTTAAACACTTTTGAATACAGAAATGTAATAAAATATAATAGGTATTGTGGTGTAGGATTAGACTAACACCTTTCAATTTCTACCGTCGATGTCGCAAGAGGTGAGTAAGGATGTACCGGATGTAGCCTGTAGGCTAAGGTATGTTTCAAGCAACCACAGATTTATATTGAAATAGATACCGCGAGTTCCTGCATTTGTATGAAAACCAAGCGTGTCATTTTTCTCAGCAGTTAAGTAGGTGACGTCACATGAGCGCTTTTGTGATGAGAATTGACAGTTCGAGTGAAACCCATTCAAAGATGACGCCGCCTTATTCACGTTATCCTGTCTCTAGGCAGTTAAACCTAATCTAAGTGGTATAAAACTAAATGAAATCGCGTCAAAGGAGGAGCATTGCTCTCCTTTTTAGCTCCATTTTGACACGCGGGGTGCATGCACTTGAGTCATCTATTTTGATATAAATCTGTGCAAGCAACAGATTTGGGACCTACCTCTTTAAAAATTATGCTAAATGTGGCTAACCTAGTATTGCAACAGCTGTGTTGTATGTACCTAAATTACTTAATATTGAAAATGAGACCAATGCGTCACGTTTGTAATTTTTCTCCAATGCCACAAGAACAAAGCAAAATGCGATCTACTTAAACCACACACGTTCGCTTCATTCATGTCTATTGCGCTTAGATAACTTGCTAAATACGTGATCAATAAAATATAATGGTCTCTTGAACTTTCGGAAATAATTGAAAGGTCGAAAGATAATGTAAATTTAATACAATCGTAAAACCTGATAAATACCTATAATGATACCGCCACTGTCATCAAACCATTACGTCTAGCAAAAACCATGTAAAAACTGTTTTAACGTTTTTTTTTCTATACGATGACAGGACATGTCAGGGGGCAAACAACTTTATTATGCCAGTAAATACCAACATAATAAAAATCGTCGTCTATGTCGCGTGTAATGTTGCCATCGCAACCACGTGCGCAATTATGCACGCAAGTACTGGCGACATTAGTCACGTTTCGACAAGTGTGCTTTTAAAGTTGCCAGATTTTGTTTTATTCTTTTGTCGGTAATTTATTTTTTGGGATTAGAGAAATGAAAAAATATTCTGGATCAAGTTTAGGTTGGTTGCGAAATTTTGAAAAGTCATCTCAATTTTATGAAATAAAAAACACTTTCTGTAGGTATATACCTACCTAACTACATACATAGATGTAGATATTTAATCTTTATCCGTGTGGGGTCAGATTTAGAATAAACCGCTCATTTTTTTCCGTGGCAGTCGTAAGAGGCGACTAATGCTGGCTACACACGTAACGAGAAATCGTAACGATTTATCTGTGCAGACCGGTTTGCACAGTTTTATCGAACGTGTGTATGAGAAATCGTTGCAGATTATCGTTGGTCGGTGGCAGTTGCAAAAATCGTTCAATAAATCGTTGTCGATCTGGTTTGCGCAGTTTTATCGGTGCGTGTGGATGGTGATCGTTCAGATCGAACGATTTCACGATTTTCACGGGAGATGGTTCATTAGTATTCAACATCATCATCATCATCATCATCAACCCATATACGTCCCACTGCAGGGCACAGGCCTCCTCTCAGTATGAGAGGGCTTGGGCTATAGTTCCCACGCGGGCCCAGTGCAGATTGGGAACTTCACACACAACGTTGAATTATTTCGTCGCTGTGTGCAGGTTTCCTCACGATGTTTTCCTTCACCGAATACATACAAACATACATACATATAATCACGCCTGTTCCCAAATGGGGTAGGCAGAGCACACGAAACGTGACATAAACAAAATTATGATTATGACTAGGTATATCACGCTTCGCAGTCACTTCTAGCGTAGTTTTAGGTTTGTAAAGATGGAATGGATGGATGGATTGAATGTTGCCGTGTGATGTCGGGATAGAATAACACCTCTCCATTTCTTCCGTGGATGTCGTAAGAGGCGACTTAAGGAAATAGGTTTAGGTATGTTTTTAAGCGACAGTCTAGCAACCTGTCCCTACATATACTTAATACCTCTTCCATCTTCACCGAATAGCTCGTGATAAATATCAAATTCGATATCGCACATAAATTCCGAAAAAAAAAGCCGTGGTAGCCCAGCGGTTCGACCTGTGAAAATAGCTTCCTTCATAAACCAGTCTTTACACCACATCTTTTTTTTTTCTTATAATCAGGCCTAATATCGCAATTGCGTCATAATCTTCCATCGTGGATGACATGTTTCCCGCGTGAGCGTCTGCGGAGAACTGGCGATCGACGTCGATATCGGAGCCGTGTGGAGGCACTATGGACGTTCGATTTATCTGCACAGTCCTAAATCGCTACGATAAATCGTTACGTGTGTAGCCAGCATAAGGAATTTGGCGAAGAGGCGACAGGCTAGCAACTGTTAATACCTCTTAACTTCAAACCTAAAAAATACTTATCCCAGAAATGGCTACGAAACGTGAAATAGTCATGGATTTGTCTATACATATAGTGCTCATGTACTATGCCTACCTCATTTATTTATTTAGGACAACAGCCGTGACATGTTTTTTTTTCATAGGTTAACTGTGATTATAAAACCAAATCTTTTATTTTTACGAAAACCTTCAAACTTCAGACGCTTAACTGTTATAACCCGTTAGATAAAAAAAGTCCGAAACCAAAGGTGTAAGCAGCAATTCTAACCTCAAAACAGAAAACTTATTAATTTTATCTAAAAAACGTAATCGGCCGAGTTTAGGAGGATGCGCGGGCGCCGCCCACCGCTTCCTGCGAATAACTTCCGGTGATGCTTATCATTAAATTGCCGCATTATACGTTATTATTACTTATTATCTTGGAATATTAAGCCTGACGGAGGCGCCTTACATTTATGATGCAAAAAATTGGCGCTGCCGTTGTAAAAAGCTAAAACATATCGAGTTTGTAGAATTTGCATCCGTTTTCAAACTTAAAATTATGCTAGAAGTGGCTGTGGAATAGGCATAGTTTTGTCCGTTACTTATCATTTAGGAATGTGTGAAAGCTTGTATTAAACATTTCTAAGGGTTCGTAAAAAACAGTTTTGTTTTGTATGTAACTCTAATTCCTATGCTTTACGTTACAACAGAAAAAACAAGTAAATAAAAGCGTCCATGCACTAAACACGGAGTTTTTAAACTTAGTTTGCCTTGCCTAGTCCTAAGGTTTTAAGTTTTTGGTTAATGATTTTTATCGTAAGCTTTTGTTTTGTGACGTTGGACACTTCGAACTCTTCTAAATTAGCCATCGGAGTAAAGATGTGGTTTGTCTAAATGTTTTGTAATAACAATATTAGTTTGTTGTTAATCTCATTTTCCTTCAAATGCTGAGCTCCTTACCTTAACCGTGGTCATCTCTAGTGGGTTTAACTCTCCAAGACAACACAACCTGCATGGTCAGGCTTCATTTGGCATTTGATCATTACGATTATTTGTCCGTAATAATCATGTGGCCAATAAAGATGGTACTAAACGGCAAAGTTAATGGCGGCTTGGTAACCGTTTACTGCGGTGGGTCAAATGCTGCGTCAAACTTTTAGTGCATAAATAAATTAATATTTAATGGTGTGATGAAAAGCACCATGGTTCCTAGATAATTATAGGGTAATGATGTATTTTATGCACGGCGTTTTGTTCAAATTTAAAGCGGTTATGAATTTCATTTAAAGTCAAAATTAAAATTCTTTGCGAAGTTTTCACCGAAAGCCTTTTTTAGACTGCTTGTATGAATGAGGAAAAACTGCAAACGACGATTAGTTAACGTATGAATATACGATATCCATTCTAAGGTCCCTATATATGCGTAGATTACTCGCGTATTCAAGTTACAAAGGAAAAATAATTCGACGCAATCTTGTAGGTACTCCTAAGCAAAGTACACCCCGATCATGAAACGCGCGTCTACCTCACTTGTAGCTTCTACTTTTTGATCTGACCCTCTGCGTCTCCACCAAAGTTACCAGAAATTTTAACTACGACAACGCACCTAACGCAAGATACAACTTTTTGGTTCTCACCCATTCTCCAATGCGAGTGTTTATGCATGTAACATCCTACAGTCTTTTGTTTTTCCAAAACGAAAGGGCCCCAAAAACAACATATTGAAAATTTCGTTTTACTCAAAAATACGCCATGTGTTTAGCAGAGCAGCTCGCCAGGGGGTCTATTCAGGGTTAAGAGACAACTGTAGCGAGCGCCAGAACACAAGGGGCCTAATAGGACCCCGCGGTTTTTGAATTTGTCGAAAATTGTGGAGTGGTGCGTTGATGAGTGGGTTGACACACGTTTTGAAAGAACTGTTTACTTTGCATGTTCAACTTTAAAGTAACTGAAAATTTGAGTATCCTGTGTGGTGTCGGGATAGAATAACACCTCTCCATTTTTTCCGTGGATGTCATAGGAGGCAACTAGGGAAATAGAATAACTTTAAACAAAAAAAAACCGACTTCAAATTAGCAGTATTTTGAAAGTACATATTCTGTTTACGGAATGTAAAATCTTGACTTCATCCACAAATTACCGAAAACGCCGTACATCTATAATATTTAATATATAAAATTTGAAGAGTTTCCTCGATTTCTCCAAGATTCCAACATCAGATCCTGGTTTCGTGCCAATGGGACCAATTTCGAGTTATACCCTTTCGATTAAAAAAAAATTTTGAAAATCGGTCCACGGGTCTCCGAGATATCGAGTACCATACACATAAAAAAAAATTTAGGTCGAATTGAGAACCTCCTCCTTTTTTGAAGTCGGTTAAAAAGTATTTTTAAGCGACTAGCTACGAGTAGCAACTTGTCACTATAGTTCCTCTTAACTTGAAACTTAATGCTAGAAGTGGTTACGTAATGCGAAATAGTCACAGTTATGTCTATGTAGTTTAGTGTGCTCGGCAATGGGGTAGCCATTTTGGGAATATAGGCGTGATAGGTATATGTAATTTTCTGAGGACAAAACCAATCAACTCCTGTTACCTTTCAACTCTGTAGGCTAGATATAGATAACCCATTAATCGCGTAAGTAAAGATGGCACGGTCTCAGAAGAGGTAATAATCTATACTAATATTATAAAGAGGAAAGATTTGTTTGTTTGTTTGTATTCTTGTATGTTTGTAGTGAATGGGCTCAAAAAGTACTGGGCCGATTTAAAAAAAAAACACTAATAGAATGCTACATTCTTCCGAATTGACATAGGCTACGTTTCATTTTGAAAAAAAAAATAGAGATCCTTAGTAATCATTAATAATGTAACCAATGTACCTAGTGTTACCCTGAATTTAACGCGAGCGGAGCCGCGGGCAAAAGCTAGTTACGTATAGAATAGAAGATCCAGTCCCAAACCTGTTTAGTCGCCAAAATATTGTTGTTTCTTTCTACCGTTACCCCCTTGTCGTAGACCACAGACTTATATCGAAGTAAATGACTCAAAAGTGTACGTACTTCGCGTGTCAAAAGAGAGCCAAAAGGGAGAGCAAATGCTCTTCCTTTGACGCGATTTCATTTGGTTTTGTACCACTTAGATTAGGTTTAACTGCCTAGAGACAAGACGACTTGAATAAGGTGGCGTCACCTTTGAATCGGTTTCATTCGGACTATCAATTCCCATCACCAAAGCGCTCATGTGACGTTACAGTAGGTAGAGAAAAAGTTGCACGTTTGGTTTTAATACAAATGGAGGAACTCGTGGTATCTATTTCGATAGAGGTAAGTCTGTGCCGTTAGACCTTTCACGAGGTCTCGCATTTGTAAAAGCCCTAACAGACGACCAAATTTGGTTTGGTCCGAACCACGAACTTGGTTGGTTCCAAACCAAATTCGAACGTGTGTTCAGCGGTTGGCCGAACATTTGTTTGAACATTTGGTTTGGAGCCAACGAAGTTCGTGGTTCGGACCAAACCAAATTTGGTCGTCTGTTAGGGCTTTTACAGCGGAGTGGACCTCCCCAGCAGGGTTGGCAAAGGCATGGTAACAGGTAGGATGGTTATAATCTGTAATCGTTCGACAAACCACTGCAGGGCGAGGGCGGGTGCCCGCTCAACCCTGAAATGAGTTCGCCGAAAGGCTGGGCGGCTATGCTAGCTGGAAACCTCACTAAATAAATAAGTAGCTATTTTTAATATTTTTACACACACGTTTGTAACATATATTGGCATAATATGAAGCAACAATTTCAACTTCAATTAAAACCCTATCCAAGGGCCCAAGTTTTTTTAGTATTTAATTTAAATCTAAGCAGCTATAGTTATTATAAGTTTTTGTAGACTCTGATATGCATAAAATAAAATATGTACTTTTGCTAAACCTTTTTATCGATAATAAAATTAGTTTGTAGTATGTATAATTGCTGTACAGTCACCATATGCATAAAATAAAATATGTACTTTTGCTAAACCTTTTTATCGATAATAAAATTAGTTTGTAGTATGTATAACTGCTGTACAGTCACCAGCACCAGGATCTGAAACAATATGGCTGCATAAATAAATGACACGACTCAATTACTAGGGGTAACAGGATGCTTTAAATATTTTGGCACGCTCCGCCATTCAGATTTCAATGTTGGCAACGGTACCTAATTATACGTAGTCAATTGTACAAAGTTTATTTGTCTATGTCACGTTTCGTGTGCTCTGCCTGCGCCGTCTGGGAACACAGGCGTGATTGTATGTATGTAATTGTACACAGGACCGTTGTTCGGTCAGTAAGCTTATCACAGCAACACGTGCGAGTCGTTTCACGCGCGAGAAAGACTATCTGTCACTTTCTGGCAACTCTAATGAGATAGTGACAGGTAGGTATAGTCTATCTACCAACCTGTCCCTATTATACCTACTACCTCTTACAGATGTAGTGAGAAACTATTTTCCTTCGTAAATGTTCGGAAAAGTTCGTATTTATCGTTTTCTCTCAAATAGCTTCGGTGCCCATTTTAAAGGGAATTCATTCCGTAAAATATATGGTAAATATCCAGTTTTAAATAATAATTGTAATTGTTTTAAGCAATAAAACGATAAATACGAACTTTTCCGAAAATTTACGAAGGAAAATAGTTTCTCACTACATCTGTACATCTGTTTTCAAACCCAAAATGATACTAGAAGTGGCTGCGAAGCGTGAAATAGTCATAACCATGGTTATGTCTATTTCGCATTTCGTGCGCTCTGCTTTGGGATTATAGGCGTGATTATATGTATGTATGTATAGTCTATCTGCGCCCTGTTGTGCTAAGACGGCTATAACTACATAGTTTGACACATGTTTACATCTTAATTTCACTAATCGCATGTGCAATGATTACTAGTAGTATTAAAAAAATCGTTGACGTCAAAGGTTACCAAAAAGCGTCGCTGGCAGTGGCACCCCGCACCAACCCCAAGCCCTAAGGACGGCCTGTTTAAATTTGGATAGGCTGCGACGTGTTCGTGGCTCCCCCGATCTAGGCCGTCACGTGTCGTGGGACGTCGTTATAACAACTATGACCTTTTTGGTAGTATCGTTAAAGTTTCACGTTCACATAGTACGTCAATGTACGTAATTACGTACGTTGCATAGAAAATTACGAAACGGGTGTGGTGTCGGGTCTAGAATAGCACCTCTCCATTTCTACCGTGGATGTCGTAAAAGGTGACTAAGGAAATGGGTTTAGGTATTCTTTAGGCGACAGGCTAGCAATCTGTCACTATTATACTACCTCTTACATCTGTTTTCAAACCCAAAATGATGCTAGAAGTGGCTGCGAAGCGTGAAATAGTCGTAATCATGGTTATGTCTATTTCACATTTCGTGCGCTCTGCCTACCCCACTTGGGATTATAGGCGTGATTATATGTATGTATGTATGTATTGTATGTATGTCGTAAGAGGCGACTAAGGAAATGGATTTAGATAATGCTTTAGGCGATAGTTTTAGTAGCCTGTCACTATTGTACCTTCTCTATCTATTTTGAATCTAAAATAACCTCTAACCTTTGCACACGAGATCATAGTAATCTAGCGGATAATTTTGTCTACTATGTTATTATAACCTAAATCGTAAAAGAGTAGCGTTTACTAACAACTATCGGCGAATTTGTGTTTTTAATCTTTGACTTCGTAGTTGTGGTAAATAAATTGATTAGTCTGCGTTTTTTATCGAGAACTGGTCTAATCAAGAATGTAATTAACTAAATTACCTTAAAATTGCTTTGCTTACACCGTTTTGGACAATTGGACATTGAAATAAGAATGTTGGACTATTTCATTTTTATTTACATACTCGTGTGTAAGCTCGAATAAACTAAACGAAAGATTGATCTAAAATTGTAGTAAGAAAAAAAGGAAATAGCTAAACGTCATAACAGTAATCCAGGTTACTAATCGCCGGTCCTTTTTCTAAAAAAACTGAAATTATCCCTAACACTATCCCTATGGCCGACGGCAAAAAAATTGATAATCGTAAGACTATTTTATCGGTTTTTATCGGTTACCGATTATTTTAATCGGGCTCGACCGGGTGTCCGTCTGCCGGTAATGGTCGTAATCGGTCGCTAATCGGTGCACAATTTACGAAATTGTCGATCCGTGTCGACGACCGATCCGACCGATACTTCGTCGATACATTAGTGTTGTGGCGTATGTTGTCGATGTTCTTTTTGCGATCACCTCAAATTATTGAGTTGTAAACTGTGGGATAAGCGTGGTGGTTTTGAAGACATACGCTGAAGATGTGTTACATACCTATGAGTAAAAAAATGCGCCTTCAAAAATAAGTTGCGCATCGATGAGAGTTGGCATTTGGCTTATGTACCTAAGTAGAGTTAAAAAGTTCAAGACAATATTTATAGCTATAACATGTGTTATATCAGGATGTGGGAACTTCTAGCGGCGAAAACATTTACTTCATTTACTTTAAATTAAAACTAAATTGAAAACATATCGGCGGCCATCAGGCAGCTGTGTGATAGAGCTATCGATGACGTGTATCAACCGCATTATTTGTAAAATTATAGAAAAAAGTAAAATTGGCAGCAAACCGCCGTCTAACCCCTGTCCGATCGATCGTGTGCCAGTAATTGCGCGCGCGCCGGTGCACCATTATGTCATTATACTCTACCGACCGAAACAATAGATTTTACCATAAAACAAAAACCTACTCTACTACCTGTTACTTAAAAATTCAAAATATCGCAAACATATTTTGGAGGTTACGATCATTTAACATTCAGAGGGTAGTGTAATTGTTCAATTGGAAGCCTTGTTGAGAGGAAAATTGGGTTCAAAATTGGTTGTGATTAGAATAAATGATTATCCGGAAGAATGGATTTAGCAGGGATCAACCTGCGGTTGCGAATGTGACGTCACTTATGTGTGACGTGTCACAGAAGTTAATAAATATACCGTCTTAAGTAGAAGGTTGTGTTTAGGTACTATTAATAAATATATTATTTACTTTATAAAGAACGCGAAAACTTACGAGGTTAAGGGGCAGCGCAGACGACAGACTTTTGTGCGATCGACTCTGCGGCGCAATAAAAACTCCGAATGGCGCGCAGAGAGTTTCCATTCAGAGTTTTTATTGCGCCGCAGACTCGATCGCACAAAAGTCTGTCGTCTGCGCTGCCCCTAAAGAGAGTTTTCAGACACCTTCAAAATGTCATCATTATATTTAAGATGCAATTTTTTTTCTGTGAATGTTGCAAGTGGCGACTAAGGAAATAGGTTACAGTGTTTTTTTTAGGTGACAGGCTAGCAACCTGTCAATATAGCACCTCTTAACTTAAAGCCTGAAAGATTCGCTAGAAGTGGCTACGGTAAGCGCAATAGTCATGGATATGTCTATGTAGCGTTCGTATGTTCTGCCTACCCCAATTGGAAATACAGGCATGATGTATGTAAGTTTTCTACTGATTTCTACCAGCAAAGTTAACATTGTTAAGTATTAATCAAAATGTGCTGTGATGGCTATGAACAATATTTGACCAATAGTCATTGATCGTAGAAACGAAAACGCTTCAGGCATTTGATACTTTTTGCCTACGCCCTGTTTCCCTAGATTTACCGCTATCCAAAAGACACAAATCACCACAAAGTTAGTTGTCCTTTCAAACTCTGTCTTCCTCGAATCGTTTACGCTGCCGGCCTGAAGGTGACCACAAGCCTGAACGTGATGTCACCCGCCATTTTTATGGGGTATGAACATGTCTGGGGTTGACCGCAGTGGCTTTGAGCACGCCGCGGTATTATGGGAAGCCGTCAGGTTGACAATAAGGAATTTCGTGTATGGAGCTACTCCTAAAAAACTTACAAACTGAAGTTAGTAACGAGTTGCTTGAGAGTCACCGCATTGAAGTTCGCACACTAAGCGACTAGTCACAGCGTGCCGGTCGCCACGCTACTGTTTAACAGTTTCTGTGATTTTGTTCGTCTTTGGACATTCTATTAGGATCCTATAAACTTAATATTGTTTCACGCAGCTCTTGTGTTGCAACTATCAATATGCATTCGCGTTATTTCGAATATAAAAGTGAATCCAAGACTTGCGAATATATTTATTTGCTGCTTATTGATATAATAAGTACTTCTTTATTATTATCCTCGCTTGATCCACTTGACAAGTTTCTGTGTTTCTAATTCTTGTAGCATGTGCAATGTGCAAGGTACAGTTTACAAACTGGTTTGCCATTTTAATTATTAATTAAATATGTAACAGTAAATAATAATATAATGATAAGTAATGTAATGATTTCAATAAATTAGCAAGGACTTTAAAATCGTATTTATTGAGAAAATGTAAGGTTAAATTATACCTTATCGGTTTAGGTAGTTAAATCAATATAAACAATCTTGACATGTCTTTTTGTTGAAATACACAGTCTACAAATGAAAATCGTAACACTATACAATTCAATTATGAAAGTAAATGATTTTTTATACCTTTATAAAGTGTACGTTTAAATAAAAAGACATGTCAAGATTGTTTTCATTGTTTTAACTACCTAAACCGATAAGGTAAAATATGTATTGTCCTAAAGTTATATGGTAATTTGATTATAAAATGTAATGTTTGTTGATAACATTTGTATAAAATTTTGCATGTCAGATTGGCTGAACATGCATTCATAGGTAACAACTCTATATTACTGACATGACTATTGTATATTACCCGTGTATATTTTTGTAAGATAAATGATTATAATTATGATTATTTCTGCCCCTTTTAAGTAGCTCTATGTGCGAAAGCCCTAAAAGTTTTTCAGATTGTCAGTTAGAACTCGCAGTTCGAGAAATTCTGGTTGTATGTTGTAACTAGTCATTGTATGTAAAATATGTGCATCTGCAGATGCCTTGTTTGTTGTTTTATTTTAAAACACTTATGTTAGCAAAATATGTGTATAATTTACAGGTGAATTACGGTGAGTTTTCCATGATGGATCTGACAGCACTTATTTACGTGAAGGTGGTTGTAGATAACGTTCTGTCTAGGCTTGCGTCTTTGTAGAAGTAGGTATTTTTTAACTCAGATCCTCAGAACATAAATCCACTCTTCTTCCGGAAGTCTGTAACGCCTATAATGCTCGTAAGGGCAATCGCTAACAATGTTAGATCCTAATTGACCTAGATGATTGAGTCTTAATTAAAAAAGCTTCGTAAAATTAGCGGCTAAGTACCTACCCAACTATAGTTTTCGTTAAATGAACAGCAAAATAATGCACAGAACAGGTCTTCTTTCTATTTCTGACAGTACGTTATTTAGCAAAAAAAATATCCTTACGATGAATCCTTTAGATCGGTATGGTTCATATCAGGCTACAGCGTGTTTTTTTTCTCGTGTAGCGGGTTCGATTCCCGGTTCAGCCACGTAATCTTGTAAAAAAGTATGAATGGACAGCAGTAAATCGTTTTTTTAATTAAAATAATGATTTCTTTCAGTAAAATGTTCCATTTACAAAGTTAAAGGTAGGTACATAGGTACTTCCAAGCTGTGGGACACCTTTATACTTAGGTAAGTTCTATAATATTCGGTTACCTCACTCTGTACCTTCTATGACTGCAATTTCTGACAGTTGAACCAGGATATACCGTCGTCCATATTATTTAATACCTCGGGAGATGATGAGCATAGAAGCATAAACTTGACGCACTTAAATAAACGTAACTGTAGACTTAAGCTTAGACCCCAGCTAGAGCTATGCACAAATCGAAATATTTACTCTTTTTGTTTTATGAGTGTGGTGCCGTGTCATAACATCTCTCCATGTCTTCCATGGATATCGTAAGAGGCAATTAAGGAAACAGGTTAAGGTATGATTAAGGCGACAGGCTAGCAACTTGTCACTATTATATTTTTTTCATCAATGTTTCAACTTTTTTGTCGGTGGGAAAATGCGTTCCGCATACCGCCACGTCTTGGGGACGACGCGACGGTTAATGTGGGGCTCTCCTCGTAGGGGAGGCATACCCAGTAAAAACTCACCGGTGGTTTCTGCCGGCCAGATTCACGCGGGTTCATAAATGGTACATAAGATTATGCTAAAAGTGGCCACGAAACCTGTACCTTCTCTGGATATTTAGTGTCAGTAATCATTAGTACTAATAATCATTAGGTGTAGTAATTACTAGGTTATTTCATGTAGCATTTTTGAAAATTAGTACAAATATCAACTCAACGTATGGCGTCGAGCACAGTGACCTTTACCTCAGTCCAGGGGGACATTTCAAAGTGAATAAACTGCTAACCATAATGGATCCTCTTAGCCCTAACCTTCTAAAACTGATTTAGTACCTGAGGCCGAGACAAGAATTCCCAGTTTTGAAATTGGACGTAGTTTTGCAAACAGGAACCAACACATCAATCTCATATTTAAATGCCGCAGGCGCCCTACGATTTATACAGGGTGGCCCATCTAAAACGGTCAGTATGGGGAAGTCCGAAACTATACGAGATACGAAGATCTCTTCTTAGGAACCATGACATCGATTTTAATAAAAAGAAAAACTGCATTCATACATTTAAAAAAAATGTGTACTCAGTCCGGGAATCGCACCCGGTTGTTTTGAAAAAAAAACTTTTACTATTTCTATTTAGATATCGATTGTGTAGGTCTTTAATCAGTAAATATGTGCAAGAAACATGATTTCTAAAATGAATAAAATGCATTGTTTTTACATGCTTTAATTTATTTTAGTAGGTGTTCAGAGTGATCACAGTTACAAACGTAGTAGGTATTGAGAAAGGCGGTGGTCACTTCGAACACCTACTAAAATAAAATCAAAGCATGTAAAAACAATGCATATTATTCATTTTAGAAATCATGTTATACACACATATTTACTGCTTAAGACCCACATAATCGATATCTAAGTAGAAACAGTGTTTTTTTTTTCAAAACAACCGGGTTCGATTCCCGGACTGAGTACAGATTTTTTTTAAATGTATGAATGCAGTTTTTTCTCTACGGTTATTGGCTCTGTACAGTTTCTGTGACAGTGACGGTGACGTTTAGTATGTTGAAATCAACAAACTATTTGCGGACCAGGGTTGCGAACATTGTTTCTCTATAGGTTCTATCCTCTATGCTTTTACCTAAAGCGTAACCTAAGCCTTTTTCCATAATCGCCTCTTACGAAATCTATGGATGAAATGGACACGCGTTATTCTAAACCCGATATCAAACTGCAATTTGCATTAATGATACTTAGTTATAATTACAACAAAAGAGTAAGAATCTCTCCTTGATGAGTTATCAAGGACTAAGCATTTTCGTTCTACTGGATAGAGTCTATCCAATAGACCAACCCTTTCCAGTACTCCATCTACGTATAGTTCAAAATACTTAAAGATTAAACCCCATCAAATGATAGGGTAAAAGACTCTTAAGTTGACATGTAATCATGACGAATGGCCAATAAAAAAAGTTGGCGTTAAATGAAACGCGAAATGGTTCTCTTGAAGCATGGCTTGTCAGCCAGACAGGCTAATTGCTGTTCGAAGAAGGTCATTAGGAACTAAGACTGACTTTTATTCGTCTCGCAGACGTCAACCCGTCATGTAATGGGTCGTACCACGCGTATTTACCCTAGAAGGTATTTTAATGGATTTTGAGTTTTGCTGTGGGAACCCAATGTGATAGTTGTTCGGTTAAACGCAGCTAAAGAATTGGGACGGACAGATATTATAGATAAGATAATGTAATCGGAAGATAGATATCACACCTAACTATAGAAAGTATTGCGATTCATACATAAATCACGCCTGTATTCCCAAACGGGATAGGCAGAACACACAAAAAATTTAATAAAGAAATTCATGACAGCTTCATGTTTTTTATCTACTTTTAGCATATTTTAAGTTGAATATAAGAGATAAAAAAGTGACAGTCTACTAGCCCATTCCCTAATCATACGTACCTACAGATGTAGTGAGAAACTATTTTCCTTCGTAAATGTTCGGAAAAGATCGTATTTATCGTTTTCTCTCAAATAGCTTCGGTGCCCATTTTAAAGGGAATTCATTCCGTAAACTATATGGTAAATATCCAGTTTTAAATAATAATTGTAATTGTTTTAAGTAATAAAACGATAAATACGAACTTTTCCGAACATTTACGAAGGAAAATAGTTTCTCACTACATCTGTAAACATATTTCCCTTAGTCGCCACTTATTAGATCCACGGAAGAAACGGAGAAGTGTTTTTCTAAACTCGACACCGCACGGAGAAAACAATGGTCCCCATTTTACTTCTTGCCGTAATTTGAAAGGATATTTTATAGTTATTCACCTAAAGGAAAATTATTTTGAGTGCAACGAAGTATTTTAGAATAAATGAAACGATTTTAGCAGACTGCCGCGTGCTATAATTAGTACATTACAAAATAAATAAAATTGTTGATTGAATTCTAGTCTGTTAAATGACTTTTCTCTACATCTTCACTAACAGTAATCCAAAGACAAGACAAGACAAAAACCATAAACATTTTCTGTTCATATCGTCTTGAACAACGATTCTACAATAATCGGTCCTACTCGGGACCGCCGAAACCCTCGGCCTGCGGCAGTTCGAAAATTTTCACACACTTTTTCCATGTAACCTTTTTCTATAAGCAATAATGACTTCCGAACCCCGAAAACGAACAAAACCCGAGTTAATCCGAGCTAAAAACTAATCAAGCCTATCTGAAAATGAACTAACAAAAGACCAAAAAACAAATGAATGGGCGGCGTGCGCGCACCTCACCATAAATCATCCGCAGCCGAAGACCGAACCCGTGTTCCCGAGGTTTTAATAAACATGAGGCAATGTCGGTGTATTCATTCATGAATTATTTTTTTGTTATTTTAATTACGAGGTCGTGTGAAGGGTTTTGTTTCAGTGCTCGGACTGGTTCGGATGGTCTACTCCTTTGGCTGTTTTAAATAAGCCGGGCTGATGAGACTTAGGAGAGGGAAAAATCCGGGTTTTTTTTTTATTTTATATTTTTGTTTTGTAAAAATGACTTTCTGCCAAGTTTCTTGCGACGCATTCTTCTTGGCAATGATGGTCTTTCTGAAGCGCTGGTAAAATCAAAAATGACGTGTAAAAGTGCTCTTAGGAGCCTATTTGCAAAAATAAAGTTTTGAATTTTGAATTTTGGGTGTTCGACATCTTAGTCGAAAAAAAAACATTGTCATCTCAATATACATATTATGTTTATTTATACACCTAAACGTAATTAAATGTAATTTATTTTATACAGTCATAATGTCAAAACCTGGAAAATTTTGTATTAATGTTAGTCAATTCGATTGCACGAGTATTATCCTCGAGTTTATTGTATGTTAGGTGATTTTTCTAGCAAGTAAATTTTTTATTGGTTTATAAAAAATCACAGTCACCCATGGATTGCAGTCGCAAAAATGAAATAAAATAGTTAAAATAATGTCATTAATAACTTGAATGCCAGACTGAGATGGCAGGACGACCCTGGACATGTTTCTTAACGACATCCCCAGACCGCTCTGGATCGAGAGGAATGAAGAAAACGTGGAAGGCCTTTGCCCAGCAGTGGGATACCAACACTGGCTAGTAATTGTATATAATATGATATGATAATATTCCCCGTGTGGTGCCGGGTTAGAATAGCACCGCCCCCTTTCTTCCCGTGGGTGTCGTAAGAGTCAACTCTGGGAAAGGGTTAGTGTATTGTGGGCGATGGGCTAGCAACCTGTCACTGCAATATCACGTTTGACCATCTGGTTACCCTGAAATTGCTAAACGTGGCACTGGATTTTCGAATTCACGTGCTCTGCCTACCCCTCTTGGGAATACAGGCGTGAGAATATGTATGTATGTATGTATGATCTGATAATATTAACGTAAAATATGGCAACGTATACTAACATCAGACATCGCTCTCCAGAGATCTGACCTGGATAGAGACCTAAATACTAAAGTATCATGACGACAACTAGTACACAAGAATTTTATGAAATACTTTTCATGGCCTATCACAGATCAGTTATGTAGCGGAGCGTTGACATAGGTTGGTAGGTTGTTGAAATGTTTATTGGCTATAATAGCAAATTCATCCGTACCTAAAGCTTACTCTTAAAATTTGTCAGAAAGTAGGTATAGTACGGCTTACTTCTTAATAAATAAGATCATTTGCTCTTTGCATGACGTAGTTTTACATTAGTTGTCTGTATTGAGGTTCTAATGCTAGAAACACGATGAAACAACGTGTCTTCGATGACTGCAACAATTGCGTAGAATCAGCAACAAAATTACACCTCGCAAAATACACACCGACCAGCAGCCCACACTTTTTGCGTCATATCGAGTCCGTTCTCAATTTCAATTAAATCCTAAATAGTCACGTTCTTGAATATTACCTTTAATATATCTCCGTACGTTACATGGCCAGTACCAGTTTAAAAAAAGAATGTCTATGGTGCGGTAGGCGGCGCCTGCGCAGCTAATTATGGGGTGCGCGGCTCCTTGCTCGACTCTATGGTTATCGCACATCTATATCTTGGCTTGGTAATTTTAAAGCCGTGGATAAACGGGGTATGGGCATGTTGGGTAAAGATTTTTAACAAGTATTAGGTATATATGTAATATTATGTGTATGAGAAATAGGTTGAGGTATGTTTTAGGCGACAGGCTAGCAACCTGTCAGTGATATGCCTGCCAACTATTACCTAAAACCTAAAAATTATGCTAGAAGTGGCCAACGTCATGTGAAAAAGTCATAATTTAGTCAAAAAGGAAGCTGACTACTGGCTAATAATCAAGAGGGGTTCCTTTTATAACGTGAGCCTAAGAAAGGATTTTTGAAAATGGTTGGAAGGATGGGGTTAAACGGAGATGTAAAGTTAGTATAAAGCTTTGCCGTTTTTGAAGTTATTCGAATGAAATTCAGTACGAAGATTTTTCATTGAAAGTCTGGAAAATGGTGTAAAAGATTTTTCCTAAATAATTCTTTAAGGGAGTAAAAGGAGAACGCAATGTTAGTATGAAAGATTTCTAAATTGGATAATGGATCCCAACAAATTTTATGTACCTAGTAGGTAAAAATCAGCAACTCAACCTCTTGTTGATGCCGCAGGTTCTCGAATGTTCTTGCACTATCGATAGTCTTCTGGTTATTCCAGTTAAATCATGGGAATCGTGTAATAAACGCATAGATGTTAATAATACCCTACAGCCTTCCGAAGCGGTATACCGTCTAATGAGTGCCTGTAAAAACTCCGTGTCAGTCCAAGGAAGCCCGCCTACTGTTGTAATTATAAGTTGCCATGGCTGCGCACGCCCATCCTGGGAAACGTGGTCCGGTAATAAATAAACGGTAGGTGAATGTTTATACGTTTTTATGGGATTTATACGGCGTGTTGTGGCTTTACTGCTACTTACCTGGACGCTAGACGTCGTTTCTTTACTTTCAAGTGATAGTTACATTTATCGCCTGTATTCCCAAAGCATAGGTGACCTGTCACCTGGTAGACCCATAAAACGGAATTCACTGCCTCGCCTTAACACGTCCATGTAGGATACAAAACGACTGAAAATCTGAAAGCGACAAGGTATCACATAAATGATCACTTAATAATGCGTTGTCGGTATAAGAGAGACCTAAGGGTTCCAAGACATAAGAACTCCATTATAATTATAATAAACCAGCCTAATACGTCCCACTGCTGGGCACAGGCCTTTTGTCATTTTGAGAGGCCTTGGGCTATAGATCCCATGCGGGCCCAGTGCGGATTGGGAACTTTACACAATATTGCATTACTTCGTCGCTGTTGTTAGGTTCCCTCACTAAGTATATATTTTCCTTCACCGAATAGCCCGTGGTAAATATCAATTTGGATTTCGAACACAAATTCCGAAAAATTCAGGGGTTCGTATCCACAATCCTCTGCACAAGAGGCCACAGGTCAAATCGCAGAACTACCACGGCTAAAAGGCCATTACAGATTGTGATATTTTTCTCGGGCCAATAGCCGTATCTATTAATACCTACCTCCTTTCTAAATACTTGTGCTCGGAGGCGGGGCCACAGAAGTCATATAACATGACCATAAAAACTACCTATAGAAACAGTAGATTAAACTATGATTAAATTTTATTTCACATAAAAAAGGCTAAATAAAAGTAGGATGACCGAGCGATTCTTCGGGAGTGTGGGAAAGAATGAGGGAAAAAACGATAGATAACCGCAGAGGTAGCAAGGAAAGGGTTCTGTATACAGGGTGGGGCCTGTAACTAAAGCAAAAAATTAAAATGTAGACTATTTAACGTATCAGTAATTAATCCCAAATGATTT
>BHDV01007967.1:17983-37502 GCA_005406045.1 Adoxophyes honmai | reverse complement strand
ATGACCAGGTTAAGGTAACTGCGTATAGCCTATAGAATTAACGTTTTAATTTTTTGCCTATGTTACAGGCCCCACCCTGTATACATACTTATCTACATATCACACCTTAGACTCCCAATTTCAAGTCATTCGACTATTGGGAGGGCGATTATTCGAGCGTTTCAACCGTCTCATTCATCTGGCTAGATTTTTACATAAATATATATGAATCTGTTGCAGATTTTGATTACGGTTTTGACTATTTGTTAAGATTTCCTGTTCCTCTAATAGATGACTACACGACGGTATCAGAATATTCTTCCACTTTTTAACCGACTTCAAAAAAAGGAGGAGGTTCTCAATTCGACCTAATTTTTTTTTTGTGTGTACCTATGTTACTCGATATCTCGGAGACCCGTGAACCGATTTTCATATTTTTTTTTAATCGAAAGGGTATAACTCCAAATTAGTCCCATTGGCACGAAACCAGGATCTGATGATGGAATCTTGGAGAAATCTAGGGAACTCTTCAAATTTTATGAGGTGTACGGCGTTTTTGGTAATTTGTTATACTTTCAAAATATTGCTAATTTGAAGTCGGTTTTTTTTTGTTTAAAATTATACAGAAAAGTGTCCAGATTAATGAGACGATTGAAACGCTCGCATAAATACTCGGGGGTGGACTTAATTTTTTGGAAGACCTTGCATAGAAAACAACGTACATAGATTAGATAGAGTTTCTTAATTCGTTACTGTACGTTACGTTACTACTTTTTAGTCATTCTAGGTTATGGTATTGTTTAGTTTTTAGGGATTTGTTGAACTGACGAAGCTTATGTTGACATTAGGTGTGGTGCTAAGTTTTTGCGGCGCATTTTTCTTGGCAATCATTGTATTTCCGGAGCACTGGTAGACTGAAACAAAATGCGTGTAAAAGAGACCGGCTAACATGAATAAAAAAGTTACTTTATGAGACATTGCAAAAAGTTTGTATCCTTAGCTTACAGGTTGTAAAAGAAAAAAAGGAATACTTTCTGACCAGAAGACCTTTAAACAAAAAAACATACATATTCTCACGCCTGTATTCCCAAGAGGGGTAGACAGAGAACATGAATTCAAAAATCCAGTGCCACGTTTAGCAATTTCAGGGTAAGCAGATGGTGATGCCCTCGTGCCTCATGTGGTGCCGGGTTAGAATAGCACCTCCCCCTTTCTTCCGTGGGTGTCGTAAGAGGTCGACTCTGGGAAAGGGTTAGTGTATTGTGGGCGATGGGCTAGGAACTTGTCACTGCGATATCACGTTTAACCACCACCAACCTTTAAACAAAAATAAACCGGCCAAGTGCGAGCCGGACTCGCGCACGAAGGGTTCCGTACCAAAAACTGCAAAAAAACAGAATTTTTGTATGGGAGCCCCCCTTAATTATTATAATTGTCTTAATTTTAGTATTTGTTGTTATAGCGGCAACAGAAATACATCATCTGTGAAAATTTCAAATCTCTAGCTCTCACGGTTCGTGAGATACAGCCTGGTGACAGACAGACAGACGGACAGACGGACAGACAGACAGACGGACAGACAGACGGACAGACAGACAGACAGACAGACAGCGAAGTCTCAGTAATAGGGTCCCGTTTTTACCCTTTGGGTACGGAACCCTAAAAAGTAAACAAAATTCAAAAATTGGTAAAATTTTATGGAAATCCCAAATAAAATAAACGTACTTTCGACCAAAACAAGCTCCTGCCAATTTTATTTATGCAAATGTAATTGACCAAAAGCCGAAAATGTATGGAAAAAAAAACAGTTCAAATAATGTTTGACTTTTCTACGGAAATTACGCTGGTGCTCAAGACTTTTGGCCAAAGCTGTAAATAGACCAGCCAGCATAGCAAACTAGATTTATCTTCGTGTAAGAGGCTCTATCAGACCCATAGAGGACAGAACCTATAGAGTACTAATGTCATCGAATTTGTTCGAAGACGATTCTGCCAAAGCATGGCGGCGTTCGCTGTGCTCTTATTGGCCGACCCAAAATCACGCGTAACGCAGAGGCATTTTACTCTATGGTTATGGGCTCTTTACAGTTTCTGTGACAGTTTGTAAGTTAAAATAAACTAACGGTTTGCGGAACTGGGTGGCCATTGGTTTGTCCTCTATGATCAGACCTCAGGACAGGAGAAACTAAATAAGAACTTACAAAAACCGTATTAGTTGCGGGTGCGATTTTCTTTTAGAAAGTTGATTTTAATCAATTAACTGGCTGCTAAATGAGATTTTTTGCTGTTTGCATAAGAGCTTTGTAGTGTAAAATTAGTTGTGGAGCTTTTCAATTATTTAGTGTCCTAGAAAACGATTGCCAAGAGTTGTAAAAAGAAGAGTGTGTGAGTTGATTAAAAATCTTAACAACTCTCTGTCTAAATAAGTTGTAAATAAATTTGCAGTGCAATAACTTGGATGGAGCGTTTCATTTTGCCTTTGTTGCATTTCATTAAAATATTTTATAAACATTATTTTTGAATACACTTTTTGCCGTCTTGCCAAATGTAAATCACAGAGCCGTCGTAAATCGTCATTTTGACTAATTATTCGCACTGTTGTCGACATGGAGGATAAAAAATTGGGGTACAATTACTGCCTTTGGGATGACAACGCAAATTCATTATTTTAAATTCTGAATAGGAACTACCTAATATGATGAAAAAAAAAAAAAAAAAAACAGCTAAGTATGTAAAATGTAGAAATACCATTTCACTGAATGTCAGTTCTGTCTTTACACATCCCGTTTTACGTCTTCATTATCTCCTCTCACACCATTCCCAATTTCGCATAAAAATTAACTTCTCCGATGACATCTACAAAACTTAAAACGTTGATTTATATTAATCACAGTAAAAAATTAGTGAGATTATACCATTTGCATAAAGGCGCGGCCCCACTGCCCGCGGCGAGCGTTTATAAGGTAGCGTGCGCCCGCCCGCGCTCGAGGCCCGGCGTCTCAACGCTACACCATTTAATTTATATCACAACCGCCTTCGGTCTTACATATTTTTTAAAGTTTATGGGCGCTAGTTTGAAGTTTTTTGTGAACTACGTGAGAATGAATTTACTATATTCCTATGAGGCAAAATTTAAATAAATAAGTAATACGACAAGATAACGATCATGTTGTTTTTGCATACCTTCCAATCCACTGTTTTCGTAGATTTCGTCAGAGGCGATAAAGGATTACCTAATAGGTTAAGGTATGCTTTAAGCGACAGATTACCATCCTGTCAGAATTACCTTTTAACATAAAAATATGATATAAGTGGCTACAAAATGTTTTTACCTTCCCCATTAGGAAATACAGGCGTGACGATAATATACCTATTTTACCAAAAATAGATCGAAATTAAGCATTTTTTTTCTCTATTTTTTTCCAGTAACATGGTGTGAATATTTTATTAATGCTTCCTGTCCAATGTAGCCTCTCTTTGTCAGTCTGGATATATTACGTCCTTTTTGTCTCTCAAAGGTTGGCTGTAATAGATCCCTTAAGGTACAATACCACCTTTGTATTTCACCATCTTGTTTTTTTCGTGTTTTATCTGCAACAAAGTGTTTACTTACTTCCTTAGACCTTACAATACTCTTTACAAAAATGCCCCATACCTCGTATGCCGCGGGCGCGCTACCGTGGTCAAACCGCTGTTATTATCAGGGAGCGGCCGCCCTCGCTCGCGGGGCATCATGTGAGCACGCCCTAACATCTGAACTGCACGGTCTCTAAGAAGTAATATTACGGTATTTTAGGCGATTGGCTAGCAACCTGTAAGCAGTAGCATAAGCAGAGCACACGAAACGAATAGACAGAACCATAGCTATTTCACGTTTTGTGGCCACTTCTAGCATATTTTTTTAGATTTTGAGTTGGCAGAAAGAAGGTTACTGTCACCTAAAACCTTAACCTAATTCCTTAGTTGCCTTTAACGACATCCAAGGAAGAAATGGAGAGGTGTTATTCTAAACCCGACACGATTTACTAACTTAGACCGTAAGCACAATATTCTTCACAAAAATATCTCCTGTTGCCGCAGGCGCGCTACCGTGGTCAAGCCGCTGTTATTATCAGGGAGCGGCCGCCCTCGCTCGCGGGGCATCGTGTGAGCACGCCCTAGCATCTGTGGTTTGAACTGCACGGTCACAAAAAAGTTCAAAGCGCTATGGTTATTTGAAATAGTTAGGACGTCCCAATGTTCGACGCTGTGCTAGTCTTCGTCGGTAACATTGAGTTGACATTGTTAAGATTAATAAAAGCCGGCCAAGTGCGAGTCGGACTCGCGCTTGAAAGGTTTCGTACCAAAAACAGCATTTTTTTTGTGTGGGAGCCCCCCTTAAATATTTATTTAGTTATGTACTAGCTACTTTTAAAGTATATAGATATACTATATTCTGTGTATTTACCTGTTACCGTTATTTATATTGACCCAAAAACACCAAAATACATATAACGATTGCTGTATGGGCGCCCCCACGTGTTGTTAAAGTGACAAATGAAATACATCATCATCCAGCCTATAATATATACGTCCCACTGCAGGGTACAGGCCTCCTCTCAGTATGAGAGGGCTTGGGCTATAGTTCCCACGCGGGCCCAGTACAGATTGGGAATTTCACACACAGCATTGAATTGCTTCGTCGCTGTGTGCAGGTTTCCTCACGATGTTTTCCTTCACCGAATAGCTCGGGGTAAATATCAAATTCAATATCAGTAATAGGTTCCCGTTTTCACCCTTTGGGTACGGAATCCAAAAAAAAGAACTTGCTAGTAACAACAGCTGACATATGGGTGCTTATGCTTAGTCATATTTGAGATGTGCTTTTATTTTTGTCCCCTAACAACACATCAACACCAGAAGACGAATAAAAAACTGAATTATTATTCGCAATTTGTATGTAAGACGGTAAATATTAGTATCATAATTATTTTGCCTTCATTCATTTCACCGTATAAACGCACTCAAAATCAACCTCCAATATTAAACTAACCAGATTACGAAAACATAATGGAATAAGCGACAAATAAATTTACAATACCCCTAAAGATCTATAGCCTTACTGCCCAGTTTAACATGCGCTCGCGATTACTTTACACCTGTTACTTGTAAGAGATCTAAATTCAGTGGTTTTTGTTCTCTTTCTTTTTCGGTGTCGGGAGCCAGTTTTGTTTCGTGATAATTTCACAAAGCCCCAAGGGGGTTGTTGTCAACTTTTTTCGTGAAACTGTGCCCACAGCAATCTGGTTGCGAAACTAATAACTAATAAAGTTTGTTCGGCGAGTTTCGGCTTCGCATGGGAGTTGGGGCCGTTTTTAACCTACTTCGAAAAAGGAGGTTCTTTTCGTTGGAAGCTTTGGTATAGCTCGTGGTAAATATCAAATTGTACTTCGCACATAAATTCCGAATACTTAAGTAATTCAGAAGTGCGAGCCTGGGATTCGAAGCTTCGACCCTCTGCATGAGAGGTCACAGGGCGAACCGTTGGGTTACCATATTTTTGCGTGTTTCTAATTAAGAGGAAACTTTTTGCATGCATATGTACAGGTGAAATCAAAATTATGATGCAAAATAATTATTATTTAGGGTCTCCCTAAACCAGTCGACATGGAGTCGCTTTTTGCCTAGTGTTTTACACCACACTATTCGGATTTAGCGGATCGGCCGTCTACGGGGTCGGACACCTGCGTTCGGCAGCCTTATCCTCCTTGCGGCCGTAGAGACGCCTGATCGCCTACGATTTGCTGTCGCAATAGTAATCTGTTGTAAAGCGACGGTCGGCTCTCCCGCGCTTTTAGGTTGCAATTCTGTCGCCTTAAATATACCTTAACCTATTTCCTTAGTCACCTCTTACGACATCCACGGAAGAAATGGAGCGGTGATATTCTAAAGCCGACAGACAGCACACGGAGTATTTATTATGTGTACAATATTCGGTCGCTGATTTTTATGCATTAATGAAATCCATTATAATAATATTATTCTCATAGTTACGACCGACTTCCCACAATGACAGATATAAATGCAAATTTGGGCCGTGGGCGTGGCAGAGACGAAGGCAAGCAAAAAGATATTGTTTTGAAAAATAACAGATTCGCTATAAAAGTTGTTCTAAGAATAATGGTTGGGAGGTTGCCGAATTTATGATAGCAAATATCCTTTTTCTAAGTCTCTTTTTTAATTATTTTGGTCATAAAGTCTGTAGTTATTTTTTATTTCATCATTTGAGCGAGAATTGTTATCATACGAACATTTCATAAAAAAATTGTAAGGAACTCTGAAAGGAATTTACTTTGGATGAAACTTAAACGAAACTTAAGGTAGCTATGCTTTTAAACGACTGGTTAGTAACCTGTCACTATTATACCTACCCCTGTTATATAACTTTTGATGAAAATTTTGCTAAATTAGCTCGACATGTTTCACCGATAATAGGCCACGAATTGGCCCGAAAAATGTCGTGCTAATCTCGATATAAATAGATATCCCGATATAATCTCGATATAATTTATGTGTTTTATTTCAATATGAGCTATGGTAGGTATGGCATACGAGCTACCTAACATTTCGTCATGTCATGAAAGACGCGCACTATCCGCCGCCGTAGCGCTTAGCTCCAAATCGGGTCTCGAGTTGGTTCGAAACATACCGAGCTAATCTCGATATAAAACGTGAATAAACACGATTTATTTGACTGTGAATGAGTCTCACGTTTTTATGTTTAAGATTTACTCTGAGTTAGAACAGAAATTGTGTAATTCAGATTACCACCAATGCGCCCTAGGAAAAAGAAATAGTAGCGCTACAATTTTGACTAATAGCGCAGCTACCACGGACCCCCAATTGTATACCTTTATGGGTCGACCAACTCATTAATATTTTTCAGTTGAAATATATTAATCACATCTCGCCCCGCCCTCTGCCGGCTAAACACCAAATAATTTTCTGCTACAACATTCTGGGGGAAAAAAGTATAATTAATTTTGCTCTGGCATTCTTGAGGCAGGGTCTTGGTTTTTTAGTTTCCATTTTTGAAGACAGGTGAAACTAGGACGGATGAGATATTGCGACTATTGTGCATGTTTGGTTTTATTAATTGCGTTTTTAAGTCTTCATTATGATTATGATGTTTGTTGTTGTCTTCGCTGTGATGTGTTTTTAATCAGGTATCATGCCTATCAAATAGGTAATCGATTACAGTTCATATTATTCTTGACGTAGAACTACCGTGAGACTCACTCATTTCACACATTTCATTCGGGTGACCGATTATGGAATTGACCCGAAGTTCGATATGAAGATGTGGTTTGTGTACGTTTTATTTAATTTAGAATAAATGGTTTTTAATTATTGTTTATCTCCTCAAATAATAATATCCCTTAATTAATTTTCATTGAGTTGCTTTGTTATTAAAATAATGTGGCCCACCTGATATCTTAGTAGTCCCCTGTTTTCTCCGTCCGATATTCTAAATAAAAAAAAAAAAAAAAATTGATAAAAGCAAATCGTAGGGGCATAGCCACAACAAATACAAAAATTTTTTGCTCTAATGTCATTATTCACGGAGAAAACAGGGGACTACGTTTGTATGGAGAAGTGGCGCGACTCCTATCCTCTTAACAGGTTAGTACTTAATTAAACTTCGCAGACAACTTAAAGAACCTGGAGGAATTAACTGATAGTAATTACGTAATAAGACACTTATTTTTTATGTCAACATATTTCACATTTTTTGTCGATCGTTCGAAGGCCAGCAGGATTTTTAAATTGTCATTATATTTGCTATTTTGTTATGATTTGTACAAGAAAAGAATTATACTTATACAAAATAAAAACAAGACACGAATTACCTTCCCAACTGTCTAGATCAGAGGTTCCCAAAGTTTATTGACCCATCCACTTTTTTGCCGTCGATACCTCCTAATGCCGTCCTAGATACAAATAGCAAATTGAATTTAAATTTTTTTCAAGGATATTAAGTTAAATTTGTTTGTACTTATAGTCGAATTTTGACGTGGGCGTGAAGTTAAAAAGGGCACGAAATATCGTTATCTGCTAAGTGACGCTTAGATTTCCCAGATATTGAGATTAGTGACGTCGAGATATCCCCTCATTTATCACGGCCCTCTCAGTTTCCGCTCACGACCCACCAGCGGGTCACGACCCATAGTTTGGGAAGCGCTGGTCTAGTTAATTATGTGACCAAATCGTTGAACAACATTATAATAAAAGAAAAGTGCTCACTGTTTGATATCGCCGCCATAATTTCATAATAAACTGCATGTGTGTTCAAATCAAACCTCGTGTAGCTGACATTTTCGTGCTTGACTATCATTAGGGTAGGCACTCATCAAACTTGCCTTCAATCAAAAACAACCTCAAACACCAAAGAAACAGAGTTCATTTTTCTACCTAACGTAAGCTGATGCACTTATAGGAAAACAAAGTTAATGTTGCGTGTGAATTAGATTCTAAGGGACTGAAAGTAAAGTTGAAATTGACTGGTTTTGATCTAAGTACTTATGTTTGTTTGCGTGGGGTAGTTTTGTTAAAGTTAGGTGTTGATTGGCAAGGTTATTTGTTGGTAAATATTATTTTATGCTATCGGTAATAATTGTCGTGTCGACAATTTGGTCAAATATTAGGAGATTGTTAGGTTATTGTGGTTATGATAGTAATTTGGTTGATTGTGGACACCTCTTATCGACTGACAGAATAACAATAATCCTGTCCTCCCGTGGATGTTGTAAGAGGTAAAAAAGGAAAATAGGTAAAGGTATATTTTAGGCGACTGGCTAGCAACCTGCCACTATTACACCTGTCGACTTAAAAACTACAAACTATGCTAGAAATGGTCACAAATTATGAATTAGCCATGGTTTTGAATGTATTATGGTTTTCGTATGCTCTGCCTACCCCGTATGGCCATACAGGCGTGATGTATTTTTTTTTATTGGACAATATGCACACCAATCCCCTAGTGCCAAATTAGGCAATTTAATGCCTGTGTTATGGGTACTGGACAACGGATAAACTTACTTATATAGGTATAGATAAACATCCGAGACTCGAGAACAAACATTCGTATTCATCATACAAACACCTGCCCCGACCAGGGATCGAACCCGGGACCTTTAGCTTCACAGTTAGGTTCTCTAACCGCTCGGCTATCCGGCCGCCAAAACGTATGTACCTATGTATGTATGGATGGATGCAAAAATAGTAGTCTTCGTGTATAGTTTTTTAGCTGGCATTAATGCCTCGCTGCTAGGCGTCCAGGCTCCACGGACGTCCTGGAAACGAGCCTTGGAAAACCTTCGAGTGTAAGTCCGACTAGCACTTGGCCGGTTTATTCGCTCTTATTTGTGCTATAGTTACTAGCATATAACTTACCAAGATTATTTTATCAAGGGTAAGTTCACGCATCGTTTTTTCCAGCTAAAAGCATTGCAAAAACTTACCCCCACTACAAAGATCTTGCCAAGTTAATGTTGTTAATGCCCCTTGAAGTCTACAAAGGGAACGCCGGAGCAACCTGCGGCCGCTGATCAACCAGCGCCGAAAGTGACTGCGGATGGTGATGGCTTCACTCCGGTGGTGAACCGGAAGCGCCGTCTAAAGCGCAATCGCAATCAGCGTGGGACCATACCTGCAGCCTCGTCCTGTATCCAAGCTGCAGTGCCGTTGGTAGACATCTACCTGTCTCGATTGGATAGGAAAACAACGTCTGAGATGGTCCTCGAGCACGTCCGCGAGGCGGCACAGGGTCGGTTGAAGGGCTCCGAGGTGTCCATCTGTAAGCTGGAGTCTCAGAGGACTAACAACTTTAGTTCATTTAGACTCCAAGTGCCTGCCAAGCACCATCTGATGTTCCTGCGCCCCGACTTCTGGCCAGAGGGTGTGGTCTTCCGTCGTTTTAGGGTAGCATTAAAAACGTTTTTTAAAAATCCCTGAATATTTTTATATTTTTATATGTTTTATTATTTTTATATTTCATTAATTTTTGTTTTGATTATTATTGTTTAAAATGATAACAATTAGTCTAAGTTTCGTGACGCATTGGTGAAAACTGTAATGTCATGTAAACATTTTTACAATAAATAAATAAATAAATGTTTTCGGCAATCCCACGCTGAATGGCTGGGTAGACCATACATAACTGGATAGAATTTTACGTAAAAGCAAATTTTGACAAATTTATTATATCGAGGGTAGTTCCCCAAACCACATCACAATAGAATTCACCGCAGAACCACATTCACACATTTTCGAATTTGGAACACATCGTGTGATCCCACGCACGGCGCGCACGCAAAGGCCATGCACTTGAATTAGATATGTTGCTGCTGTATAGTTACATGCATACATACATACAATCACGCCTAATGGGGTAGGCAGAGCACAGAAACATCACATATACAAAACCATGATAATGACTATTTTACGCTTCTCTGCCAATTCAAGCATAATTTTAGGTTTGAAAAGAAGTGGAAGAGGTAATATAATAGTGACAGATTGCTAGCCTGTCGCTTAAAATATATTTTAACCGAATTCCTTAGTTGCCTCTTAGGACATCCACGGAAGAAACGGAGAGGTGTTATTTTAAAACCGACACGGAAATATCAAGATATTTCGAATAAAAAATTTACCGTCACAACAATGTAAAGTCACCGGTAATGGACAAAGAACCAGTAATGGACAATGACTCTTATTTACTACCCACTAAGGAAAAGTCATTTGTTTTACAACAATCAATTCACAACTCTATGGTCTTTAAATTATGAATGAAGTGTCCATCACTGGTGGTTGTCAGCTTAAACCGTCCATAACTGGTGCCGTTACCCTATACATACCTACATACAATCACGCCTATATTCCCTGCCGGGGTAGGCAGAGCATACGAAACGTGACATAGACAAAACCATATTAATTATGACTATTTCACGCTTCGCAGCCACTTATAGCATAATTTAAGATTTGGTAACAGGTGGAAGAGGTGTTTCATACAAATCTTCCCAAATCGAAATTCCTTCATTTATAACGAGTTTCACGTAACAGTTTATTTATAAAGTGACTCATTTCGGTATTATAACATTTATGGCGTCGGGCGAAGATCACACGCGATTGACCAATGGGGTGCCCGCACGCAAATGTCAGGCCAGCACGTGTGAGGGGCGCTAGAGATGATAATACCACCTAAAATAAATTAAAATTGAGTGTTTTAGGTTTGTATATTCGTTGAAATTAATTTTTATGACGATATTGAGTTATTTCGCGAGGGTATACATAATCCGTACCAATATATAAATGTGAAAGTGTGTTTGTTTGTTTGTTTGTTTGTCCGTCTTTCACGGCTAAACGGAACGATGGATTGACGTGGTTTTTTAGGTAGAGATAGTTTAGAGTATGGAGAGTGACTTAGGCTACATTTTGTCTCTTCAAACCCCCCATTTCCCTAAAGTGAGGAGTCGAAGTTTTCAATGTAGAAATCTATAAAATTGGTATGTGTGATATCTCTTCTGTGATACCCCGAATTTAACGCGAGCGGAGCCGCGGGCAAAAGCTAGTACATTATAATAACAAAGTAGGTACTTACTAAAAATAATAATTAATCCACTATCAATATCATGATGGTTACGTATTTCAGATCTTCGTTTTGTTGCTGCCAATGTTGTATGTAAGTGTATTTTTAGTAGGAATAAGTTGTTGTTTCTGTATGCACTATTTTTTTATTTGTCTTATTTTAATGGGGCTGAGATGTTTGTAAATAAAATACATACATACACCAAGCCTGTATTCCCTAATGATGTAGGGAGAGCATACGAAATGTTACATTCAAAATCACGACTATATCGGGTTTCGTACCAATAAATTCAGTTTCGTGTGAATTAAATAAATCCCCGAAATTAATAAAGATTAAAATAACTACGTCTGTATGACAATGTGGCTGCTTAGTTTTTACATAAGTAAACGCTGTATGAATTCCTTAAAATCAACTATGTCAACGTCATTGTACATACACTTACGTAAAAGCGTTTGTGCAGTTATTCGGCTCACTATAAATTATAAGCTTTATTACTAAATATACCGCCTAATTTCGTACTTAGAAACGTAGAAACTTACCATAAATATAAAAGTCATAACCCTTAGAGGGTGGTATTGCCAGCTCTATAAATGTATCGGCCATCGACATTTCCCCTATATTTCTACAACAATTGTACTAATTAACAGACATATCGAGTGGAATTCTTATTTATTTGTGTTTACACGTTTGGGGTGGCTCCGTAATGTAAGTGAAGTAAAGTGTGCTTAATTAATTTACTTGAATGGACTTTGAAATGTAGAGCAACCCTAAAAACATACTATAGGTAAGTAGTTAATAAGATTATTCTGTGCCTATACGATCCAAACATGGCACTTATTTACTAATTTTGGAAACCACATTTGAGGAACTGTTTAAAAAAAACAGAATAAAAATCACCCGGCAAGAAAATCCTATTGCGTTAGCATACATACGTACAACATACATATAATACCATTACTCCTGTATTCATGTGTATTCCTAAATGGAGAAGGCTGCCAAGTACGAGTCGTACTCTAGTACGGAGGGTTCCGTACCACTGACTAGGTAAACAATTCCCTACCTGTTACCATTTAATGGTATCGAGACAAAATAGGCTAAAAACGAGTTTGTTGAATGAGAGCCCCTCTAAGTATTTATTTTAATTTGTTTTTTATTGTAGCTGCAAAAGAAATACATATTCTATATTTCCAAAGTTTCAGCCAAAGGGTTATTCCTGAAGACGCACATGTATAATTTTGCTTTAAAGGTGCATTATAGGTAGACGTGCATGTGAAAAATAAATGACAAGCCGTTGTTTTTTAGAGCTAACGATTCTCAAAGGTCCTAATTTAGTTACCTTCACTCCTTTTTATTTATTGCTATTATTTTTTCGAACAATCCATACCAATATTATAAATGGGAAAGTGTGTTTGTTTGTTTGTTTGTTTGTCCGTCTTTCACGGATAAACGAAGCGACGGAGTGACGTGATTTTTTGGGTGGAGATAGTTGCAGGGATGGAGAGTGACATAGGCTACTTTTTGTCTCTTCAAAACCCACCACTTCCCTAAAGTGAGGGGTGGAAGTTTGTGGAGAATTCCGGAATTTTCAATGTAGAAAGCTATAAATTGGTATATGGGCTATTTCTTCTGTGTTACCCCGAATTTAAAGCGAGCGGAGCCGCTGGCAAAAGCTAGTATTATATAAAACTCAACCCCATATCTATCACAAAGTATAAAACAAATTGTTAGGTACCTAATATAAAATAAAATAGTTGTCGAGGCTCTTGAGATAGGCCGGATAGACAGTGAACTCTTAGTAAAAGGGTCTCAAATTTACCCTAAAAATTAGCTCTCGGGTTCTTCAACAGATAAGGCAGTTATAGCTACAGTAGGTATATGTAGTAACAGCTGAGGAAAAAGCAATCAATACACATTGGTCACGGCCATCGCCCGCACTGCTGCCGACGGCTAGCTCCCTTCGGTCCTAAACAGTATAACAGTATACTTATAAGCAAGCTACACGTCAAATTGGTGCTACGGTAAAATTACTACTTCACAATGATGGAGAACAATACAAGTTCTCCTTTATTTTGGTAAAATGTATACGAAATATTTAGGTAAAGTCACCAGCATTAATGTCACGACGGAGCGCGCAAAAATATCTGACACGTCCTACTGCCCCTATACTGGATCGGTTTAGGTACAGTCAACCAATTTGATTCCTAGGCCACTATAGAACTTTGTCGCATTGACAACGTCAACGACAACAAATAATGACAACGTCGGTGCGGGTCAAACAATTATCAACTCTCCAATCACAATATGAAATAATCGTAAAGAGTTTAAACGTTTTAGCTCCAAGTCATGAAATTAAAAAGAAAGTTTGACAAACAGACAGTGACAATTCCAGTTAACCTTCTTTTATACGCAAGTGTGACAGAGAAACAAATAGACGATACTCTTTCAGTGTAGTTTTGTCAGAAAAGTATTTTTAGGTTTCATCCCGATATCTATGACATGAAAGTTATTGATATCTAAACAAACTCCTTTTCTGTTGATTATCGATGACACATTTTTGAAAAAGTTAAGATGTCATCACGACATGCGTAATGCAACAATCAATGTCACAGAAGATAAACAAATAAATTTATTACGACATAGTTCTACAGTGGCCTAGGACTCAAATTGGTCGACTGTACTTAAATTAAAGTAAACAAACTTTACGTCAGATTTGACAGGTTAAGAACGTTTTTTTTTACCACCAAACTTTTTTCGGATGTTCAAATAGTTTAGCAAAGGAATCTTCGTAATATTTATTGATCTGATGAACGTTAGTGTTTTAATTCCGATTGTTTCTGGTATTAGGTAAATTCAGGCGCCAACAAAATATTTTTTATTGTTTCCTTCCTTTGCTAAACTTTTTGAATATCCGAAAAAAGTCGGGTAGTAAAAAAACGTTCTTAACCTGTCAAATCTGACATAAAGTTTGTTTACTTTAATTTAAGTACCTAAACCGACACAGTATAGTAATAGAGTAGTATCAGATGTTTTTGCAGCCTTATTGTGTCAGATATTGGTGCTGGTGACTGTACGAGCAGCGAGAGACGACACGCGCTGGGATAGACTATATTTTCTGACGTCTGTAGACTAGTTGGCCAGTTTCCTGGGTGGTGTTAGATTAGAAGAACATCTCTCCATTTCTTCTCTGGATGTCGTAAGAGGTGACACTATGTATGCCTTTACTTTAGATGACAGGCTAGCAACCTGTTACTAATATGCTTATCCCATCTGTTTTTAAACCTAAAATTACGCCAGAACTGGCTACAAAAGGTGAAATAGTCATACTTTTGCCAGTCACGTTTCGTGTGCTCTGTCTATCCCATTTGGGGACACAGGCGTGATTTAATACAGGGTGGCCGGAAGTCGACCGTAATTTTTTTAACCTGTGGTCGGATATATTACATGCCAGTGAAGTTTTTTTCCCGAATTTTTTATATAAAAATATATATTCACGTAAAAAAAATTGATTTCATTTAAACGAGTGTTTTCTTGCAGTTCGTTTGCGAGAGTTTAAGGTTAGATAATTTTTACTTTATTAAAACCAATTAAAGATTAATATTCAAATACAAAATTATACGGTGAAATAAACGTTACACGTCTTTACAAAGATCGACGTGTTTCAGACCCATAGGTGATCCATTATCATCATCATCGAAACATGTCGAGCTGACAAAAAAAAACGTGAGTGTAGATATCAATAACAGAGATATTTTCTCACGTTTATATACCTACCTACCAAATGTCTACCTCCCCCGATCTACCTATAAAGAAAAGGGCAAACACAGCACCAATTACCAGGAAACCATAGGACGTGACAGGCACGCGGCGTGCGAACCGCCGCATGTGCCTTCGGCCAAATTACAATTTTCCTTTATGACGCCTCGGGGGTTGCGGTAGCGATTCCTATTATCTCTGCTATCCTAGTTGATGTTTGCTTTGGGTAATAGGAGTCTATCAATTTATGAGGTTTTTGAAGGTCCGCTGGAGAACGCGTTATGGGCGAATCACACGGTCGGGTAAAATTTTGAAACTCGGGGTTTCTTTAACACGTTCACTGCGAGACTGATTTCTGTGTTTGTTTTTCTGGTGCGTTAGTAGGTTGAAACAACCCCTTTCCCATTTTATCTCCAGTGCGTCAGTAGGTCTATTCCGCCTCTTCAACCAAGAAAAGAAAAAACGTTTATATCTCGATGGAGGTTTATTTTAGTGCTCCATTTTTTTTACTATGGATTCTCAATCTATTACTTAATTTGAATCTGGCTTCGCCCGAATCTAGGACTTCTAGAACAATTTGTAAAAAATAAAAACTTTATGAGGTCTTCGCACTGAAATTACCGACATAGTCCTAAGTAGGGATGGGAAACGTATAAGTTATCAATGAAAGTAATAGTAAATAATAATCAATTATTTATTTCAATCCCGTGTGGTTTCGGGTCTAGAATAGCACATCACCATTTCTTCCGTGGATGTCGTAGGAGACGACTAAGGAAATAGGTTTAGGTATTCTGAACGCGACAAGCTATCAACATGTCACTATTATATTACCTCTTACATCTGATTTCATACCCAAAAAGATGCTAGAAGTGGCTGCGAAGCGTGAAATAGTCACAATCATATGTCTATTACACATTTCGTATGCTCTGCCTACCCCATTTGGGAACATAGGCGTGATTTATTGTATGTATGTATGTATGTATTTATTTCGAATGATTGTCGTTGAAACATAGCAACCATAATAGAAAAGTGGGTTAGTAATTTTTCGTCTCAAGATAAACAATAGTTAAACTTATGATGCGTTCGACTTATACAGTGGACGGCACATCACTGGCTGTTTACATCGTACACATTCAGTGCGGTGCGGGGTGTGCAAGGGGTCAGAGGTGGATTCAACCCCTTCCCGCACTAAAAAGAAAAAAAAGTTAACCTGTGCGGGAGAGGTTCAATCCGCCTCTCGAGTATTTGGAATATGTTTTAAAATACTAGTTTAAGAGACGAACTCAAAAGTATATTTGTCTTTGTTCTACTCCAAAGATTAACTAATTTATGCTCTTCGCACCAGGGGAAAGTACGCTATTTTCACTGCCGCACGGGATGGCGGCTATGCACGAGGTCTAATCCGCCTCCTTTCGCAGTGAACGTGTTAATAAAAAAACCTTTCCGCAGCTTTTTCCATGTAACAATTCATATCAGTGTTCTTCGATTTTTTCACGATGCGACTCTCTTACTATGTAATAAAGTAGTGTCAGTCTTACCTAGTAATGCTTTGACTTAGGGCCTAAATTGTCTTTTCACTTCTCATGTTCTTAAAGTGATTCTTTAGTCCCTATATAGCGGGCCTAAAACTCCTTTTTAATCTCTAGGGGCTAAAGTAATATTTTTTTAATTTGCTTTAGAAACCCCTTAAACAGCCAGTCACCGTGTTTGTAAACGTAGGATTATCGCCATTTTATTATGCATAGTGTAATAATAATAAGCTTAAAAATAGTTTAAAGTTAAAATCTGTTCGCTAAATATGCAAGCATTCAAAGCGTCACTTTACAAAAAAAGTAAAAGAAAAGAAAAATCCGCGATTTTTTTTTTAATTTTCTTAGGTTAGATTAAAACATATTTGTACATAGGAAGCTTTGTTATAATAAATATTGTATTTTTTGATATAACAGAACGTCGTTTTTTTCCTCGCATTCAAAGTGAAAAGTAGAGTGTTTAACGCGAGACTAAAAAACCATAATGACTTGTTTTAGTCCCTTGTTGAACAATCTACTATTAGGCCATTCTGACATTGATTTACTCCAACGCGACGATACGAAACTCCGTGTCACTCAAGTGTTTTGTCGCTAGAAGTGACAATGAAGTGAAGTGACTTTTGCTCAAATCGGAGGGACAGAAAAAAATGACCCTAAAATAATTTAATTAAAAATTAGATACTGTATGTTGTAGCATAGCGCCGATACGTATTTTAATTACAATTTAATTACTTATCAATACATTGCTAGTCGCTAAGACCTGAACAAAAGAAGCCGCTTCTAAACAAACTTCGAAACTCTGCTTACCAGTAGCGTGGTGACCGGCACGCCGTGTCTCTCGTAATCAGTTTAGAAACTATATGGTGATAGTCGCTTCGTGTGCGAACTTCAATTTGAATGTATGGACGGAGCTTAACCCTTTATAAGGCAGCGGGAATATTTTTCCCACCATAGGTTTCAGTTATTTTTTCGGCAACAAAGCGAGTGATCGGATTTTTCGGATTGTAACAATATAGGTGGGTGTCCTATTAAAAAAATATATCTGGGACTTAAGAACGGTTGTCAACATTTTTTAAACTGTGACGGTTACAAATTTAAAAATTAGTGAATTCCAGTATCTGCTGTCAAATCTTTATGCATCTCCAAAATACGAGACTTTCAAATGAAAACTTGCTATTATTTTCATTTAGTAATATGTAATGTACTTACAATCAGTCAAATTTTTGGTGTTGGATTTGTAACTTTTTTTTATGGTGTTCTTTTGTGGTGGGAAATATATTCCCTCTGCCCATGTGGACTGTGGATATTGCCGAGTTGTAGAAGTACTACTGTACTGAAACTAGTATTTATCAGACTCTATGAAAATTCTAAATATCTTAGATAACTAGCCCAATAAGTAGCGCTCGTTATTCAGCCTCAATGTTCACCTATTGATCTCCCACCAAGGTCAATACCTCAATGTTACTTGGGCTGAGTAGAGTCACACGGGCAGAGGGAATTTATTTACCACCATGTTTTTTTTATTTTTTTTAGTTTTTGTTTTGATTTTCGGATAAACAGTAACAAAACTAATCTGAAAACATATATAGTTTTATTATATCACCTCCAGATGCTTATGCCTTATAAAGGGTTAAGCAAATCTTCACTATTTTCTGTTCTTAAAGAACTAGTTTATTTTGAGTAGCGCCATGTGCCGCATGTGTAAGTAGTTTGATAATGTATTAAGATTTATTATTTTTTATTTTTTTTTAATTTGAAACTCCTCGCGATCGCGACCCGCTTTGCATCATTGATTTGTACATTACATACCTACATACTTCCTAAAGTACGATGGCAATTTAGGGCTGATTCAACAAATCGAGAAAAAAAATGTCTTGGAATAATTCACAGTTTACTCGCGAGTAAATAAAATTATCGAAAGAAAAAAGCGAGTTGGAGTGACTTATTCCTAATCTAAATTTGGTGCGTATATTCTCGTTTGGCTGAATCGGTCTTTAGAAGAATAGAGTGACCAAACTAAACCTCGATGAATCACCTAAAACTGAAAATTAGACGAATCTAAAGACTTCTAACCGTAATTCTAGGCTTGCAAGAAGATTATTCATAGAAAAAATGTTTTTTTTTTCTTACCCTTTGGACGCAGGACACGCAAGAATAAAATGTTGTTTAGCAATTTGACGTTTACTATCAGGTAGGTAGGGATATATATTTTATCAATAATTTTGAGCTGCAATCTTTCGATATTTAAGAAGTGCTATATTTTTATAATTTACCAGCTTTTGCCCGCTCGCGTTAAATTCGGGGTATCACGGAAGAGATAGCACACATACCAATTTTATAGCTTTCTACATTGAAAACTTCCACTCCTCACGTTAGGGAAATGGGGGGTTTTGAAGAGAAAAAATGTAGCCTATATTATATTTCTACCTAAAAAATCACGTCAATCCATCGCTCCGTTTAGCCGTGAAAGACGGACAAACAAACAAACAAACACACTTTCACATTTATATATTGGTACGGATTATTTGTGGTTTCTTTGTATAGCTTATAACTGGTGTCCTTTCGTTTGGCAAATAACGTTTCCCAAATATCACTTCCCAAATAACTTATCGCAACAGTTTCATTTCCCAAATGC
>BHDV01007967.1:0-17428 GCA_005406045.1 Adoxophyes honmai | reverse complement strand
GACGGGCAAGCGTAAGAAAACTACCCACTTAAAAATACAATCATATTGATGTTTTCTAAACCCGACACCACACGGACCACTTTCGTTTTTTTTTTCAAAACCTAAAAAATATTATGCTAGTAGTGGCTACAAAACGTGAAATAGTCATCGTTTTGTCTATGTAGCGTTTTGTGTGCTCTACCTACCCCGTTTGGGAATGCAGGCATGATTGTATGTGTGTATGTATTGATGTTTTTATCTTACACACTATTCATACTGGAATATAAATCGTATGCCATGCAATGTTTTGGGATAAGTATGTTATGCTAAACGATATATTTGCAAAAAAAATAATTGGGGAAGTAATACTTGACAAGTAATTATTTGCTAAGCAACCACTTGCTAAACAAAATGTTTGCAAACTGTAAATTTGCGAAACGTAGTTTTGCCAATTGTACTTTTTGCGAAATGAAAATTTGGGAAACAAAATTTGCGATGTGATACTTTGGGAAAGATTATTTGCCAAACATGAGTAATCCCTTATAACTATCCAAGTGAATTATCTCCGTGAGGGTATGTTACAGCCTATAGATATTTTAACCTATTCGCCTAGTAGTTGGTAGATTGATACCTTTTTCATTATTGTGTCCATAATGATGACAATGATGATTGACATTGTTAATCTTCGCAACTTAGGCTCAATTCACACCAGAAGAGAAGCGAAGGGCGGCGAAGCGGAGCGCAGTTTCAGTGTCATGATAATTTTAACTTTATTTTCATTACAATAAGACTTAGGTATTATCGCATGAGAAACTCCAACGAGGTGCGCGGATGCCCGCGGATCCGCGGGAATTCCGGCGAATTCCATAAACGAAGCCGTGCGACTGCGCGAGACGTCGCGGAAATGCCCGAGGATGCTCGAGCAGTCGCGAGCGGCCGCTGGCAATATCCCGCCCAGAGATCTTGGACTTCCCGCGCATGCCAGCGACTTCCTGCGCATTCCAGCGACTTCTCGAGCAGTCGCGGGAATCCTCGCGCCTTCTCTACCGAGCGGGTCGCTGCGCTTCACCGCCTTTCGCCGCTCTTCTGGTGTGAATTGAGCCTTAGCCCACCTTTAATAATCATCTTACGGGCCAATACGAGTGGTGCGGTTGCACATTTTGTAGCTCTGTTCATTTTTTCAATTCTAATTAGAGGAAGAAAATAAAAATACGACGTTTTCAAATAGATTTATATTCTTACAGACAATTCCATTATGTACTTTTGTTTATGCCCTAATATAGATAGACAACAGTATGTACTGAATATTAACACTTAGGTACGCTAGTGTACATACGTCACTTTTTTGTTAAGTTAGGAGCCACGAGTTAGTCTAACAAAATATAAAATGTTGGCAGTCTCATACTGAAAAGTTAACGGTGCACTTAAGCTCAACTTTACCAATCTCAACTTTATGGAAAAGAACTAATAAAAGAAAAAATAAATAAAAACGTACTTTTTATAAGTTGCTAACAGTTATTAGAGTTTTTTTTAATAACGTGCGTCCTTATGTCTTTATTTATTGTTAAATGAATTAGTAACTCTATCAAACTAATTGACCTTGTATAATACAGCTGAGTTTGATTCAAGGTCAAGGTCAAATTAAATAGAGAAGGTTTCATTTTGATGGTAAATATATTGTTTACGTAAATTAATAAACATTTCATAAACTGAACACTTTCGATACAATATCATTGTATGTCAAGTATTGTTTAAGTTGACAGCTCAGAAAAGAAACATTAAACAAATCACTAAATTGAACAAACAGAATATTTATTTTCTTTTAAGATATATGTACTATCGAACCAACTGATTCCTGACCCATCGCAGAACGTTGTCACAATAAATGTTATTGAGATTTCGCCTGTCGAGCAATGCAATGTCACTATGACGTTTACTGTGAATAGGTTCTATAGTGGGTCAGGAATCAATTGGTTCGATGGTACATACATACAAAATTAAATGGATTCCAAATGGATTAGATAGAGCACACGAAGCGCTACAAATACAAAACCATGACCATTTCCCGCTTCGTTGCAACGTTTTGCATAACTTTAAAAAATGTATCGGTCTAAAATTTTCAATTCTTCGTTTATAATATTTTAACAACTAGACACTCCAAGGCGACTCTTTCAATGTTGATTGTAAATATTGTATTTTATGAGCAAATCAATTGTTATCAGAACGCACGACCTGGGTTAAGCGCTTAACTTTTCATAGTAAGTAATTTAAATAGCTAACAATGGAAACTAGTCACGTTTGAAAGCAAAACTAATTACAAGTCCATATTCAGATAAGACTTTTGTACATTTTACTACCACGTAAATATTTACAGTAATTAGATTTTACTAAAATGTAAAGTAACTCGTGGCTCCAAAAGTAATAAACATGTAACGGTTTGTGAGTGCATCTCTTTTGTACGAAACAAAGGCTTAAAAGTATACAACGACTGTCCGAATTAATTGTGGTTTTTGTACATTGACAAAATCTGTGCGAACGGGCCATTGATTATGCAAACCAATCGTATTGGTCCTTACTAGACTTGTGACATTTTTGTTTTCTGAATATTCTGTTTCAGACACACAGTTTGAGTGATGCACTTGTGTGTCGACCGCTTTGACACTAATAATAATGCAACTTTGAGCTGTTGAACGTCGGTTCAAATGAGTAGTAACTTCGTGCTTTTACAATGAACATTTTTATGAAATTTGTGTATAGAAAATTTGTACCTAGCGATATAATTCCATAAAATGTATTTAAAATTCATTAAGTAGGTACATACACTTTATTTCCACTTTATTTTACTTTTAAAGTATTACAAAACTTTTGAAACGATACAAAATTGAATAACTACAAAAATGCATTTTCTTAACTAAATAAGAAATTATGAAAGTTGTAAATAATCAATTGTAAAGACAAGCAGAATAAGTACAAAATGAATTAAAAGTTGACCGTATCTTACTATTTAAATAACTACCACTTAATACATAATATAATAAATTTAGTATCATACAGACTTGTCCTGCAATAGTTTTATATACAACTAACTTTATATTTACATTAGCTTCAGATCGACTTTCCGTCGATAACTATACCCCATTTACGCTAAACTAAAAAATAAAAAATAAATACATACACAGAAAAATATCATAAAATTGCAATTTCTATCTTAAAATAGGAACCAAAACATTAAGCTTATCCTTAATCAGCTGCTTTAAATAAATTACTTCCATAACTTAATAAATTACTATCAATATTTGAAACACCTCTGTACAAAGAAACCAGCCAGCACTGAAATTGTCTATGACCGTTAGAAAAAGAAATCACAAAGTCACAGCGTACGCTGTAGCAGCGCGTTCACTTATTGAATGACACTGTTGAAGTCCACTTTATAGCCATTAGAGCCGCATCAGTCGTGGTAGTCCCGCGGCTCCGGCTTCAGCTACCAGACGAGCCCCTCGGGGTGGAGGGGCGGCGGCGCGTCCCCGAAGGTGAACTCCGGAGAGGAAGGCCTGGGCAGCCCCAGGTGGTCTGGTGGCGGGAACTGCTCAGGGAACTCGCCCGGCAGCGACTCCATTCCGCCTGCGAAACGACCTGCTCCCGTTACTAAGGTCTACTACGTTTCTATATAGATAAACACAATGTACAGTCACGAACCGGGATTGTTGAGCCAGTTGCCACTGTTCGCAATTGAGACGTGTAATCATTGAACGGTGTGACCGACTAGATGTTAGCTATTGGATTAGTATTACACGACCAGGTTACAAACATAGGTAAGTGGCTCAACAATCCCGGTTGGCGATGGTACATGCATACATAAACGTCACGCCCATTCGCTCCTATTCTGACATACTTTTCGCACTTATATTCATCACTCTCGTCATGCACGCTCGACGGCTTCCGGTACTCCTAATTTGGCCTCTCTTTAAAACATCGCCGATCTGGTCGATATACCTACGTTCTTCGAGGGCGCCTTCGACCGACTTGCCCTAACACTCTTCCCTTGTAGATTTATTTATACACCTTTGCTTCATCCACTCTCTCCACATGAACACAATATCTTAGTACATTTGCATTAGGCTATTTTGTCTTTTGTCGCTCAGTCTGTCCTAATCAAATTCATTTACTAAAGAAGATGCACTTAGCGACAAGCAAAATATCTCGCGCGAAAATTAGAAGTTATTTTCCCAAGCTGATACTTTTCAAATGTTAAAAGAAACAAAATTGCTTTTGAATTCACCACTACTCTGATGTGTCTTAATACTAATATTAATGGTAGGTACAAAATATACAAAACGCTACCAACCTGGCTGGTTAAACGGCATAACTGGGGGCGGATGGAAAAAAGGCGCGTCATGGTGGAAAGGGGGTCCGTAGCCAAACTCGAACTTGCCATCCGCCGTCGCGAAGTAAGGGAACCCCGGGGGTCCCTCGTCCAGGCCCCCTGGCGATAGGTTCATGGGGAACCCTCGCATCTTGCGGGAGGAGCCGAAGAATGGACCCCTGCCCATTGAGGTCAGCTGCTTCAGACGACGCTCTTTTGACCGCTTGTTTTGGAACCACACCTGAGGACAAATTGAAGGGAAGTTAACTTTATGATTCAGAAGCAATTGTAGTTGAATGCTATTATAGTCTCTCTGGGGAATTGTCAGCTGATTATTAGTATAAAACTGGAAAGTTGGGTGTGGATATTGTCAGCGTTACGTTAGAACCTACTAAACTCTTTAAGAACTTATTACATCATTTTTGTTTCATTCAAGTCATGTCATACGTATTATTATTACACGATGCAAATAATCGGTCCTAAAATTATTCGCATCGCTTTTCTAGCACCCTGTTTAAAATGTTAAGCAACATTAGCATGAGAAAATAGTTGTTGTACTTGTACTGCACTGATGATTTACCACAATGACAGGCAAGACTGTTTACTTTCAACCACTATCTAGATTTAAAAAAGAACGCTTTTACGACGAAAGAATAAAATTGTCGCCGGCCAGCACGTTTCCAGTATTAAAATCGTATTTTCCCACCGCATCGATAAAATATTGCGGTCAAAAGTATTGACAATGGAGTTGCTCATCGTCTCAACTTTTTTAACCGTCTTGAAACAAACATGGAGGTTCTCAATTCCACTGTATTTTTTGTTATGTTAGGCACATGGGGTAAACGTCCAAACGATCGGTTGTTCGTAAGCTCTAACTTTTTTTATTTAGACTTCTATCAAAATGTTTAGAGCCACTTTAGTTTTGATCTCACTTAAAACAAGGTTTCTGTATAAAGATGTTCGATCAAAGCTTATCTAAGGTAATAATCGATTGAGCCGCTACCTTTCATAAATCCCGAATCGATTTAATCGTAATCGTTGGCGCCAGCCACCTATATTGCTGATGGGAATATGTTTTAACTTCTAAGAAGTATTAGAACCGATTTTATCCTCCTATTGTGAAAGTAACGTGGCTAATCGACGTGGTTTGTGTTCTTAGAAATGTAAATTCAATTGCTAAATTATAGGCAGTTCGTTTCTATACCTTCGTCTCTTTTTCCCTGAAATGTAGGTAGTAAGTAAATAGTTAATAAGTGGATAGGGAAACATTTGGGTATGTCAAAAACAGTCTTGCATTAAACCCCAGACTAGACGGCTGTGGTTTTATTCCCGCCATCATCCCTGTAGATTCCCGGAATCCAGGTACTTCTCATTCCCAAAAATAGTTTTAGATTTTCTACAAAATAACTTTCAGCTCCAGTGTTCACAAATAAAACACAAATCTCTGGATGCCCAAAGTTTAGTCTATCTAAGTATAAAAATAATCCATCAATTGCGTGTTTCTTACAAATACCTACAGAAGATTTCGTCTCACATGCTGGGAGAGAGTAGCTACCAGAGTAAAGTTACTACCTAAATACCTTATAAAGTTCGTGTTCTTATTTTAAATTGTCCACGTAGACAAAAAATAAGTGGCTCGCCAGACGTTCACGGCGTGTTAGGTTCGCGTGTGCGGTGCGTGTAATCGGTAACCGATGTATCGTGTGGGGTGCCCATTACGATCTGGTGTCATGAACCATTTCTCCGCGACATGGTTTTGTTTTTCATCATTTTATGATGTAAAGGCCAATTGTTGTCGGTTGCGCTTGGAGAATTTACTGAGCTCTTCAACGGGTTAAAATTACCAGCAAAGTTACTTCTTTGATGTTCTAATCTAATGCCATCAAAATGTTTCCGATTTTTTGCAAAGTACATTGACCAATTAGAGCAAATAGGTAAATAGTTCCTTACAAAATGTATGCTCAATGAATTATGTTAAAACACTATTGGATCGTCACAAAGTAACACCTGATTAAATATACTGCAATTGCTTATTTCATGAGCATTAAAAGTCCGATTTTTCGGACAATTTCACATCACATTAACATGGGTATAATTAAATGAGTAATTAACCTAGTGATCTGGACAAACAAATCGTGTTTTAAGTAGGTAATCATTACGTGATAATCAGATCAAATGGATGATTCGTTAATTTGTTTTTTTATTTTGATTAGGCTTATACATGGCCAGTCTTGTTCCATGTAATCTCTATAGGGTACCGTACTCGAAGGAAAAAAATGGGACCTTATGACTGCACTGTCTCCCATCTATCTTTTCTTTCCCAGGCTATTGTATCTTAAAAACAGTGATAAATGAACGATATATTTCTGTTGTCGCTGCTGTACTCAAAATTTATACGTTTATAATTAAGGGGAGTCGTCATACAAGAAACATGCTTTTTAGCGGTGAGAGTTCAACGCGCGTGTAGCGCTTTTACGTGAACTTGATTTTATACCTTATCGGTTTAGGTAGTTAAAACAATATAAACAATCTTGACATGTCTTTTTGTTGAAATACACAGTCTAAAAATGAAAATCGTTACACTATACAATTTAATTATGAAAGTAAATGATTTTTTCATACCTAAATTGTAAAATGTAAAGATTTCGATTTATAAAGTGTACGTTTAAATAAAAAGACACGTCAAGATTGTTTACATTGTTTTAACTACCTAAACCAATAAGGTATAGAAGCTACATTGCATTAAGATACCTAAAATGTGTAGTGTTGCAAGTTCGATTTCTACCGATACGGAACCCGTCATGTCCGAATCTGACTCTTGACCGGTTTTTTATACGAGTACACTAGTTTTTTTTAATTAACAAGCAGTAAATGCGTGGCCAGTGTTTTGCATTTAATTGGTTGGAAAGGATGCGTTGGATGACAGACGTCCTTGGTTGTAAATAGGCTTGACATCAAAATTGCTTCCTTGGTTTTTGTACAATGATGCTGTGAGTTTGCGAAGTGCATTTTTTAACACAGTTCCGAGAGTTTCATAGAACCATTATCTACGCTTTAGTCATCAAGAGATGTAAAATAACCTAACCAATAAAAAATCATTTTCGAAACAAGCTTTTTTTGACGAATGTTGTCCTCCATCCTAGATTATGTGCACCAGATTTCAAGTTAATCAGACCAACCGTTGAAGAGTTCCCTCCATCGGAGACTGTTCCGGCTGGGCTACAAGAAAGAAGTCCACTACCGGAATATTGTATTGTCACCCAATTTACGTAGGTAAGTATACCAAGTTTCAGCTCAATCGGTCTATTGGAAGTGGTTCAAATCTTCCTTACAATACTTATTTGTAAACATACGAACAAAACAAAGTTAATAAAAGTTTGTAATAAAAAACATTGTTTATGAAATAAATGTGCAGCAACTTCTGCAATCATTCTAAAACAATGACGAGAATCTTAGTGATATTTTTTTAACAAAAGCACTCTTATTATGGAAGCCCGTACCGCTAGTTCCTGCTGCGCGCGCACCTTTGATCACACCGCTTGCGACCGCGCAGCCACATTGCTCTTGCGGTTGAGACACGCCTTAACCCCTTACCCTTAAGTATCAAAATGAAACAATTCAACCACTATATGTTTTGTTGTACCAATGCTGTCAAAAACCAGAAGGACGTATGTTATTGTTTTCTAATTTGTTTATTAGCCGTTTTGGTTTTGATCTAGATAGAGGTCCGATTGCGCTTTACTATTTCCGTATTCTGTGATTTTAAATTCAAAGGCCATTAAATTGAAAGTTCACATGGGAGTTGATCTTGCTACAGTCTGTCTAGCTAGATGTCTTTATGTATCGAAACTATTATAGGAAAATCTCCAGTCAAACCTCTTTTACCCAAGTTTGGTTATTAATTTCGCATTACTATTTCACGTTACGTACCAGCTTCTAGCTTATTAGCTAAGCCACCATTGGCTATGATCGGTGGCTCGTTTGCGCCAAGCCTAAGGGGTAGGTAAGTACAATAGTTACTATAGAAAATAGTAAGTATAGATTTTTTTGATTAGTTGATAAATAAAAGTATTACTAATTATTAATGGAATAAATAGTGCCGCTAAAAAAATAGCAAAATGAGATTCCAAATTTCAAAACAGTTTTCTATGGATAGGTTGCCTGGCCCAGGCCTTGCAGTTTGCCTTACGTGACAGTGTTAGAGTATTATATGTGGCTTATGAAAATAACTTCGATTAGGAAAATTATGGGAAGTTCAATTTCGCACGATGACCCCAGTTCAGTGACCACGACCTCTACCGTCCAGTAGTGGAACTAGTAGCCTTCGGGTCTCGGTATTTGTACCAAATTGGCCTGTTCCGTTATTTAATGTCGGAACGTATTAGTTTTATTACTTAATCGCTGCTCCGATAGACCAGGAAAAAATGGTGTAACAAAAAAATTCTGTAAACATTTATTGTGGAGCCATTAAATTTTTATGTTGTCCGCATCCGGAATTGATACAGGTATTGGGCTTAAGAGCGGGTAAGATCATTCATATTAAATTTCGCTACAGCATTTTACTTCGATAGCTCTAGGACTATATTCAAGTCTATCAAAAGTGGCAAATAAGTTCACTGAGTCACGCATAGATATCATAGTTTTTAAATATTTGGTTTATTAATATGATACATTTTGAAAATAATGTAGAAATTAGACGAATATTAGAAGTGATTTCTTTTTTTCTCTATCAATTATTTTATTTCATGTTTCTGTTTAATAAAATCTCAAGCATACTGACCGACCTGCCTACTTTGTATTTCATTCGACTTGATAAAAATTAGCTCTTCGATTTGCGTTTTCATTAGATTTGATTGAGTTCTGTGTGGAGAAATTTACTATGGCGCCAAAAACTTGGATACTAACTACAATCTAATTCTTAGAAAACTTTTAGTCTTATTGCGGCGGACATTAGATGACATTTGATTTGGCCAAAACTTCATCACAAGCATTTCTTTAAAATAAATGTAATTTAAGTCCAATATCGGCGCGTTATTAAAATGGTACACTAATGCTCCGGAGTAGAGCGACAACGACGGCATTACGTAGTTCGTCAACTAACATTCTGGTACGAAAACTTTAAAAACACTTCGAAATAAAACGCCGCGAGTAGGGTGACGAGGCAGTCGCGCCGCGCGGGACAGTCCGCGCCGCGGGGCGCCTCCGAACAAGCCGAACAGTGTTAAACACTATATTTCATACGTCAACTCCACAGGGGCCATTCTCTTACCGTAACGCCGACTTTAAAACTCGTAAAATCTTAATATTACACACTTACACTCAAAAACGACTAAATAGGCAGTTCCGAGGATTCCCAGTGCGTGGTTTTGCGCTGCGTTCTTGTAAGAATGTGCCGTCTGTCTCTTATTAAGTACTGTAATCTGATATTTGGGTTCACGAAATTTTCTTATTGATATTTACTGTCATAACATACTTTGCAATGTAGTTTGTTATGCGGTTAATGCTGAATTTCGATAAAATGTAGACAATAAACTAAAACAATCGAAAGCTTATGCTTATGCTTGTTATTTTTTATGAAACTAATACTTAAATCCCGTTATTTTAACCCTTCATCCAGAATGTATTTCGTGGTTTGTTTGTCACATGCAAGGATAAAAATTAAGAGTCACTAACGGACTATATATTATAGAGTATAATAACGGCAAAGCTTATGTGCTACGCGTATATTACAAGGGCACATCAACCGTTTCCATTGTTTTATAACTGTTATTAAATTAAAGTTAATAAATTTCGTTGCCTTGCCGGCGACTGTTTTACGGCTTGCTTACTGCGAAACGTTTACGAAGTTAAAATGATAATTATTGTTAAATTACAATAAGAATATCTTATGGAGGCCATATAAAGTACATTTTCACATAACACGCAAAACTCGTTTTAGCCGCTCTATTTTATTACTCTAGGTGAATAAATCGAAAAAACGAGTATAGTAAAACATGACTTAGTACTTTTTTATTTTTATTACATCTTATCAAAATAATAAAGTATGAAAGTGTCAGCTTCAACAATAGTTTTGACTTTTATTTTATTGCTTTATGTATGCGTGTTTGGATATTTTATAAATTTATGCTGGCGTGGCAGCATTCGGTGGTACATAACATAAATAACCTTTTGGCTAGCTTAGGTACAGCAATTTCACTAGTCATGAAAATGTTATTTTGATCATGTGTCCACCTTTACCAAAAACATGCAAAGAATTGCTGTAGAAAATGCTCCATTTTTATTTACTCTTACGTATAATATATAAGCAAGAATAGCCCTGCTATCGGCATAGTAGTAAAGGAGATGATTAATTCTCTACCGCGGATATTGTTCTCATCGCCATAATATAAATAACGTTTCGACAGAGGCGCCCCCTAGCGCTAATGAGTCGGTATTATATTCTGAAGGTACTCTTAGAATGAAAGAAAAACCATTCGATTTCTGTTTCTACCTTTTCGTACATCGTGGTCAAAATTACCAATAGTGCTCAGTTTAGCTAAAACGTTAATGAAAACAAAAGACAATTAGCGAGAACACGAAAACGTGTCGTGATTAGAAATGGAACTAATTTTGCATTTACGTGTAATTAACTTTTCGAGTAAGTGAAATGAAAAAAAAAACGTGAACTAACTACAAGCAAACATGTATGACATTTTTATTAGATTTTCATTTATAAGACTACCGTGTGGTGTCGAATTTAGATTAACACTTCTCCAATTTTTCCGTGGAAGTCGTAAAAGGCGGTTAAGGAACTAAGTTAAAGTATATTTTAGGCGACAGGCTAGCAAACCGCCACTATAATTGTACCGCTAACTTAAAACCTAAAAATATGCCTGGAGCGGCTACGGATCGTGAAATCGTTATGGTTCTGCCTGTGTAGCGTATCGTGAGTTCTGCCTATCTCATTTGAGAATACAGGCGTGATGTTATCTATGTATGTAGATTTCATTAGGTACTCGAGTACTATTGTTTGCAATTTTGACGTTTATATGAAGCCGATAATTTCATGCGACACCAAATACTTATCGGTTAGGTAGGTACGCCAACCATTACGATCATTATACTCCGTCAATTCGCCCCCGATGAAGTGTTGACCATGCTTCGAGAAACAAAGGAGACTTAAGCTAAGGCCACGGCACCGCGCCCCGGCGGGCGGTCGGTATCCTGCCGCGATACCTATCTATATCCATACATCTGTACCACAAACAGTTGTGCTGACCAATTTTTATCTTATTCGTTCCACCATAAACTTTATTGTATCACGCACCATATGGGACGCGAATTTTGGGCACCCTAGCGGGTTACCTTTGCTCATCTGATGGGTAAGGGTTCCGATTCTTTCAAACGTATTGTTTATCACGCCCTTTTGAATTTCCATCGATTCTAAATTTAATATCAAACCAACAAACCGGTTTGTACGGTTAAAACATCCGTATCGAAACGACCAATACTTGACAATTTTCCACACAAAATTTAGAAGTTAAATTAGGTATAATATCTTTCAAAAATGTTTTATTTGGATTGCTTAAAACGTACAGACATTTGTCAATCAAAAACGCACAACGCACGCATAAATTTTAAAAACAAATCATAAGTCAACGATCTGAAGACGCGACCACACTCCGTGCGCCTCACGCGCCATCTGTGCTCAATTGGCGTAGCGTTTAAAGTGGTTTTAACGAAATTGTTCCTTCGCAAAATTGTACAACATGACTTCGATTATTTGTAAACTCGGTAAATGTAAAATGGTCTGCGTGAGACGTAGTTTCCTGGCCGCAAAAATCGCTTTATGTTTCATAGCCATGAAAAAGCAAACATTGACGTTTATGGGACATATCCTGTGAAAAGCTTGTACATGGAAACAATAAAAAAAAAGTTTAATCGAAAAAGTGATAAATTATAATAATATCCTTGAAAATTAGCCAATAAATTAAATCGCAAACCAAAGCGTTCAACAGGGCAATGAATTAACCCACTTAGATTCTCATGGTCGGCAAAAGCGCAAAATTATATTAAACGATTTTCTTTAATATTACGAAACGGCATTACTATCGCCTTAGTACCTACTAATTACATTCAAGGATTGTTTTCATACAGAAATCATGGCTAATAAAATCTCGCTAGATAATACGACGAATAAAATATTGAAACACAGAACTCTTCCGGAAATAATTTTCTGTGTGATAGAAAATTTAGCAATTTCTGAATTTATCTAAGCTAAAGCTAAAGCTAAGGAAGTCCCTATTGTTAAATTTTGCCGCCACAGACTAAAATTAAAAATAGATTAACTTTTTAAATGTGGCCTGAAAATGCGTAGCGTCAATCATTTCCAGCCAGCACGGCGGTAGATTTATTTAATTTTAAAAAGCTAAAAAGAGTGTGTCGAATGTTCTCGGTGCTAAATTTACCGTGTTGCTCTGTCCCAGTGATTCCAATTTGTGCGTTGTCTTATTTCAGTTAATTAGATGCTCTCCGCACGATGTTACCTACCGAATTGAAACGGTTTTGCCGACTTTGTGGGGAAGGGTAATTTATCTTCTAACCCGGTTGAGCCGCGTTTGTTATAGAGTTACCTGTGTAGTGTGTATGTTTGAATATGTGGTTTTTGATTAAAATGTGTAAGAATAGATAGCTTTAAGAGGCTTTTAAAGAGCTATAAATAAAATCTGCCTTAGATTCCATCGATAAAATATCGACATACGCTAGCAATCTCTTTACCCACGGTAGATAACGTAATAGCATAAATACATACCTACATAATAAAATTACAAGTACTTATAAATCACCATTTTCCATTTTGCAATTAAAATACGTCTCAGACTCGATTCCACTCCACTGGTTTTAATTCTTGATAACGTTATATCACTCACACAGGGCGCCGACCAATGGGGAGCCGGTGTTCAAAAATGGAATAGCGTTATCAGTTGATAACGTGAAACCATAAAGCATTGTACTTTTTCAAGATGGCCGCCCTTTATGGGTGTTCGTTTTAGTGTTGCCACTTATTAGCTAGAGATAACGACTGTCCTTGGTTGAATGTAGGAATAACATTTTAGCTTTCTTTGTTTGTATTTATTTCATAGCAAGAATTAAATCGTGCGGAACGTACTTCATTAATCCAATCATTATGTAGATATAACTGTTAAATGAACTTTGTGTATTGTAGTTATGTAAATATGAATAGGAATACAAAACACTGATTTCCCGCCTTGCGCAGTCTGGAAATTACAGTGGTCATATTTCAATGATTTTACTATGGCGACAAAAATGTCCTTTACAGCCCTAAATGAAAGAGTAAGAGCTATTTAAAAATTCAAACTACCTACAACCGTTCGTTTCACATACTTGCCTAAGTTATTTTAAGAGTAACTATATCACATGGTGTAAAAAAAAAAACAATTTGCATTTCTACGGAGAATAGTCGACCCAATTGATTCCTCGCCCACCATAGAACCCACAGTTAACATAGTGACATCGCATTGCTCTACAAAGAATACTCCACAACGTCTATTGTGTTTTGCGGTGGGTCAGAAATCATTTGGTACAATCGTACCTCCATAAGGCTCAGCGCAGACGACAGACTTTTTGTGTGATCCAGTCTGCGGCGCATAAAAAGTCTGCGAGGATTGTATGCATTGTGCGCCGGACTTTTTGCGCATCACAGACTAAAAAGTCCGTCGCGAATAGTCTGTCGTCGCAGGGCCTAAGTACAATGAACGTATACGGAGGAGGAAGCGAGGTCTGAGGTCGCCGTGACGTACGCGGACACAGCCTCGCCGCTCGAGCGTGGCGAGGGCGAAGATACTTTCCCATCTGCGATTCAATTCACAGGTATTTCGACGCGACGGCATGTTGTAAAGTGTAAAGGACATTTGACAAGTTTTTGTTAAGGGCTTTACTACACAACGCGGGATTAGGATTGTTTAGGGTGCGTTCTTGTAAAGGGATTTATAGACAACTTAAATTTGGAAAGGAAGGAGATAAAAAATAAGAACGACACTCATACGCTGACGATTGAATGTCAATAGACATTTTAACGGAATAAACCTGTATGTTTCCTAAATAATTTTCTATTAACCCCCGCTACAAGCCAAATTAAACAAGCGTGTTACATTTATATAAAAACGGATTGCTGAATAAATACGTATCTTCCCTGATGTAAAAAACCATACCATAATAAAACTATTGAAGACCTAGAAAAATAGATCCATTTTATATTTCTTATCAGGTCAATGTGCCAAAATTGTAACAGTCTATAGAGAGGAGGAAAACAACCGTGAAAGCGGAGACGATATTACTACAAAAAACCAGAAAGAACTTACTTATTCAATTTATTATTGAAACCAATAAATCCCACACTTTTCGTTCCACCATCACCCTAGGCTACAAAAATAAACCGACTCGATGAAAATAAATAAAATCGATACAAAGTAAGTCGAGCGTATCGACGTCGATATTGTCACGTCACTAGCGCCGCAAAGCGTAAACGTTACGTGCCTATCCCGCCCGAGAAATGCGCTAAAACGTCGAAAACGGTCAACGAACCTCACAAAAAAGCACCATTTACACAAATTTACCCTACAAGCCTTGTATTTAAAATTCTACGCACAGTGCTTCTAAGCGCCATAATCGGGCGCACAACGTTTTGACAGCTACATGTTATGTTTATGCTGATTATGCGAATTTAATTTTAACTTGTTTGGACAGATTTGTTGGTAAGTGAAATAGCAATTTGGAGATAACTGACTGTGACAAGAGTTTAGTTGCCACGAATACTTGGCTAATAATCGCTTAAGGCACCGAAGCGTGCGTTTACATGGTTTTGCCGAGACTTATTTACATGATACACCGCGAAACAGAATATTCATAAAACACTCATGACTTATTTATTCAAACAAAATCTCGTATTCAACGTGAATAAGATCGCGTGCCCTTATTTGGTTCGAATATTTTACTTACTGCAGACTACTAGATATAAATTCAATTTTCTTTTACACCTACTCGAAAGTATCAACTGAGAGTATGATGAAGTTGATGGATGACCCGAGTCAGACCAGCCATGATAGATGACACGCGCGTACACGCACCAACTTAGACATAGTAAATTACTTTGACACGATTACAGCTTCTGGTAATAATATTATTTTTTTAATAATACAAGAATGCTGTATCTAAAATGTATCGAGATAGCTTACTAGATAATTATAATGAGGTATACCTATCTAAGAAGCCTATATAATACACCACATAATTATGAGTTACTGCTACACCGTAATTACTTTCCGTATGTAATCAACAACACTATAGAAACAACGACAATCTTGTCTCATACATCACGGCTGGAAACATATTGCACAGGTAACGTTTCTAAGCCGCGGCCAGATGACTGACGACTGGCCCTGGGCGATCGAACATTAAGCCCTACGCAATATTAATGTGCCACATTCTCACCCGAAGCAATAAAATAAATGATGTAATTTTTTGTCCGCGCGGGGTGTTCTTTTGTCCCAGTGTGCGCCGCCCCTTGTCCACGCGGGACGTCCTCGTAGACAAAACGATATGTGGCGCCGCTCTTGAGGGTTTTTTCATAATTTTCGCATAATACCCTTTGTATGACACGGCTTTCTGTCATAATTAATAGTTTTATGGCTTTCGTCGCGAGCCTTTGTGGAGCCGCACCTGACTGTGGGCCTAGCGGAGCGTAAGGTGCTTCTGTCTTAAGCATGTCCGATGATAAATGACCCTTGTACTGCAGTTTGGAACAAAAACGGATTTTGAATTACGAGCTCCGTTTTTACGTTGAGACCAGTTTTTTTTTGTAGATATTATTCAGCGGCACGGTCCAGTAATTTTGCTGACCTATGGAGGAGTTAGTATGAAAAAATTGCACTTTTACTTTATTTATTTTAGAGGTTAGAACTTTAAAATAAACAGAAGTGATAGACGAGTAATTTCACAAAAAGTGATCCACGATAGACAAGTCGGGCCCGGCGCGGCGGGGCGGAACGGCCGCAAGATGGTGGCATTCTGGCATTTCACAGCGCTTATCCTCGGCTCACTAAACGTCACCGTCGTACGTTGCGCATTTTTACGAGAACCAGCGCAAAACCAACCATAAAGTTCACTATTTTATTGTTCGCCCGCAACGTTGTTTTGATAATAACGATTAAAATTACAAATTTATTGTGATAACGTACATGTTTTTGCAATAATGTCCCGTTTTTAGATAAGTAAAGTGCAGATTTGACGGCAACGATGTCTTAAAGTAGCGGGCGAGTGTCGTTACGAAATCCACTTCGAGGAGAGCCACCGGTTTGTCATGATTACAATTTTAGCTTGAAGAAGTCTTTTAAAAGGAGTAGTTTAAAACAAAATAAAAGAGATCTTGTGATTTATTTTCTTGTACGCGGCACCAGTGTGCGTTTGAAGCGTAAATCGAATTCTCGAGATGAGTAAAGTGTCGGGGACATTTTATAGGACAATCGACGAATTAGTCTGGGATTGTGTATGGGACAATTTGTCGTAAAACCTCGGCGGGGTTCGGGTAAGGTCGGGCGGTAAAGCCGCGTCACACGCGCTTTATCCCGCTGCCTCGTAACTCGTGAGAGTTATAGTATTTGGGACAGTTCAAAGTTGCCGACCGGCATTAAAACATGAGAAACGGCCGGCCGATGGCTCATTCAGCTTCGTGCTCACCTCACCCTTGATTGTTCACCTAATTTGACAGAATTTTATATTTTTCTTTTTATAAAACGTGAAAAGAGGAAACAGGCAATCATCTCGGGCCACAGACAAAAATGCTGAAACGATTCAATCTTACCAGAGTAAGGAAAAAAAACAGCTACAAGAAGGTTTTAATAACTTATTTCATAGACCCAGCGCAAATAGGAAGGTAACCTATTCGCATTAATGTCTTTTCTTATCAGCAAAAACTCGTTCCCAATACCTAGTAAGTATTTTATGCATACCTAGTACCTACTAGGTACCTATGCATAAATAGGGTTTTTGACAACAGTAAAAATAAACTATAATTTGTGGCCATCCTAA
>BHDV01007958.1:15362-32158 GCA_005406045.1 Adoxophyes honmai | reverse complement strand
AATTTTGAGATTCTGGAATTTGATATGCTAGGTTCACACACATCCCAAGCCCTCTCGTACTGAGAGGAGGCCTGTGCCCTGCAGTGGGACGTATATAGGCTGATGATGATGATATTTTAGGCAACAGGCTTCACTATTGTACCTATAAACTTAAAACCTAATAAGTGAGCTTGCAGTACCTAAATCCAATTTTGTCTTTGTGGCGTATTGTAGCCTTCTCCGTTTGAGACTTCAGTTGTGATATTTGTACCTACGTATGTTTTAAACCGACCCGATCGAGAACACCTGTCAAATGCACCGACACGTGTGGCGCTGGCACACGCCCAACCCCATACACGATAACATCTAGGTACCTACTTGTTTGGTATTGAGAGGCTTTGAATTGATTATCGCTTGTCAACTGCGCTTCAGTCTTTGAAGTGGCTAACGAATTGTAAGCACTCGTGTTTGATTTCCAACTACATTAATTATCAGGATAACTGCTAGGAACACATCTTTCAACATGAGAAGGTCCAGACTCAGAAAGAAGATTAGAAAATCAGGAAATTCACCTTCGAAATAAAACTCACGTGAGACTCATACATACATCACGCCTGTATTCCTAATTAGGGTAGGTAGAGCACGTGAAACGGTACATAGACAAAACTATGACTAAGTATTTCGCGCTTGGTTAAGTTAGCAGGTTTATAGTGACAGGTAGCTAGCCTGTCACCTAAAATATACCTTAACCCATTTACTTTTAATTACATTTTACGACATTTACGGAAGAAATGGAGATGTGTTATTCTAAACCTCATAGCACAGAAGAAATAAAACGAAAAATGGCTCGCGAATTAGCCTGAGACATGTGTAGCTAATCTCGATAAGACGGGAATGTGTCCTTTCTTTCCCTACTTACCTACCTTTGATTTTGTTTTCACTCTTAACGAGGTTACTATGTCACGTTTGTTGCAGTGACGAAGTTAAGCTATTAATCACAGCATTCTCTATTAGAGTTAGTCCTTCTGCTGGAGTTACTCAAAAAGTACTAGTTACAAATTGAAATTAGTTCTTTACTTGAGCGTCACCGTACATGCATATACATTGAAGTTCGCACACGAAGCGACTGGTCATCAACTAGTTACCAAACTGATTACATCCTTACTCCTTACTAATATTATATATCGGAAAGTGAGTTTGTTTGTTTGTTTGTTCCGCTTTCACGTCGAAACTACTGAACCGATTGCTTTGAAATTTTGCAGACGTAAAGATAGAAGTTCGGATCAAATAATAGGGTACTTTTATCCGGAAAAAAATGATGTTCCCGAAGGAATGTTCACTTTATACCGCAGTATAACGTAATAATGTCTAACTTTTAACTATTTTTTTATCAGGAAAAGTAGTCACTTCTAGCGACAAAGTTGCTTGGCAATACTCTGTGAAACTGAGTTTCGTTTCGTCGCGTTGAGTAGCGTCGTGTGCGAGGTAAAGTTACTAACTGGTTTCTAATTGTAACATGTGACAATGTGAAAGGCCTTTAGGAAAAACAAATTAGAGCAATACGTAACAATCAATGATTACACACGTACATACAGACATACCCCAGTAATAGACCACACATGATACAGCTAACATAAAGCTAGGTATACAACTTCTAACATGTCTTCTGAAAAAGAAGAAGAATATGATAATTAAGACAATGTTTCCTTCATTTGGAGGAAAGATAGTCTTGAACAGGATACTTGGAAAAGCACACCGTGGGAATGGTCACGTACGCTGTTTCTATCTATAGTATACAAACCGGTTACTGTCTAAGTCTTGAGTAAATTTATTCTAATATTATATTATTTATATAATTAATCTATACTAATATTATAAAGCTGAAGAGTTTGTTTGTTTGTTTGTTTGTTTGTTTGTTTGTTTGTTTGTTTGTTTGTTTGAACGCGCTAATCTCTGGAACTACTGGTTCGAATTGAAAAATTCTTTTTGTGTTGGATAGACCATTTATCGAGGAAGGCTTTAGGCTATAAAACATCACGCTGCGACCAATAGGACCGAAGAAATAGTGGAACATGTGGAAAAAAACGGGGAAAATCGGTCACTATTCCACGCGAACGGAGTCGCGCGCACAGCTAGTATTAATATAATGTGTTTCAATTCATTTCGATCTATTTTGAACACTTTACTATGGAGCTTGTAGTAGATAGATATTTATAAATACTTTTTTTATAAATACTTAATGATTTTTTTGTCTGAGTCTTGGGAATTCAATTGGCGTCGCGGCACGGTGGCTGTATTGGTTGTAATATTTTAAATGAAAAGAAAGGGCACACATCGCATCAGCCGGGATATAAATGTTTCGTTCGCACCATCACGTCTTCGCTTCCGCTGTCGTTGCGTTTGGAGCTTTAACCTTTTCAAGGCCCCCTTAATGACACTGATTACGAGATTTGCCAGAATTTATTTATTAAGTAAGACGGCGAACCCTATACTCGCATTCACAGATTACCAGAGATGCATGGAAAAAATGTTAAGAAAGACTACAATAGACAGGTAGATCTTTAAATTAAGTTTGGCTGTATATGCAAACATTCTTAAAAGTAATGTAAACAAAATATCATCACGATTTTTTACATTGTTATCAGGCAAGGATTTTAGTACTTTAGATTTTATGAGCAGATATCCGTAGAGTGGCATATCTTTAGGGCACTTGTCTTAATCACCAAATCCAGCCCATCCGGTCACATTAAAATGCAGTCCATTCTGCCTATGAGTGGTTTCTTTCTGTAAATTGTGAAAGATTCTTTATTCTAGCATATACCTACTTTTTATTTGGTTTTAACCATGTGGTAGATACCACGAGATAGGCTCAAGCTAATAAAACGAGAAAATCTGGATGGAAAATTGGATCATAGGTCATACAGAGCATGAAATAAGGAGTGAATTTTGATTTATTGGAAAAGTGAGAAATTTTCTGTATGACGTTTCATGTGTTGTGAAAACCATCTTCGGAAATAGGCGAGCTGTCATTGATTTTGTTATATTCAACTAAATAAATACTCTACAACATAGTATTTCCTAAATAATAAAATTCTCCTGTAACTCAAAGCTCTCGAAAATCACTAAACAAATTTAAAACGTTTGTGCACTCGGAGACAAAATGACACATTTCACATAAGTAGTACTTAAGTATGAATGGTTAAGCCAGCAAGCACTGTAGCAAAACAGACACTAAAATATAACGTTTATTTCCCATTCAAAGGAACGTAACATACAAAATAAACTAAATAGGTATGTAAGCGCTAAACCCACGCACGAATAAAACAAATCCGGAAAGCTCGACAATATGAGAAAAAGGTCTCTTTCTTCTGTTTGTTTTTACATAAATTCATAAAGTTTATCAACACTAGTGTCGGAAAGAACTTTCGGTGTCGGCTTGGTTTTTATTTGAACCTAAGTCTAGTAGAAACTGAATTCTACACGTTTGAAAGTTTCAAGTTTGGTAAGCATTAAATTGAACATGCAACAATCATTTCTCTTTCTCTCAAAGTTCGTAATCATTGTAAATGATTAAATAATGGTGCCAAATCAGATCCTCAATTTCCACAAGCCCCTAAAACATACTCGTTTGCCCGAACCATTTATCTCATCAGAGCAACAAGAAAAACGTTTCTAAAAGACCCTTTTTCAACACGGTCATGCACAAAGGGCATTTGTGAAAGAATCAGATTTATTTTCGCCTAAAATTCACCCGATTTCCCTTATATTTGAAGCCATAAATTACAATTCCGGAGATACGAGGCTGGGTTGGATAAAACCATGGTTTAGGAGGCTGCTGATTCATTTCGGTTAACTTGTTCCAACTTTGCTTGGATAAGTTTTATTTTGTTACAACTTTTCACAGGGATCTTGATGTAAACAGCTAGCTTAAGCCAGTCGCGCTCGAGATAAGAGTATCAATTTTCTGACAATTGTAGCTAAATAGTTATAGGTACAGCCTACTCGCGCGCGGGTCATCTCTCGCATTGTCGTGTTGGACGTACAATTCGCGGCTAACCTAACCAACCTGACACCTACTTGCGATACTTTGTTGCTAATAAAAATAATAAAGATTTACTTTGCAAACAAAGCAATACAAGTATAAGTAATAGAAGAATGGTACATTATTACATTTATGTATAACCTCAGGAAAAAATCGAAATTCGTTTTTCTTTAAGTTATTAAGTGCTCAAGAACTTTGTTTGCGAATTCTTCAAAACTTTACGAAAGTATAATAAACAAGTAGAGAGATTCGCCTTACTAATAAATTACCGAACATCAAACCACGGTATTTAGGCATGGCCCTAGGTTATTTTTATGCCGTAATAACATTGGGAAAGTGTCTTAAGTAACAAAAAGGTTTTATTATCACGGCTAGGCGTTGCCGGTCGTTCATGGGAATATTAACCCGGAGTTTAGGGATACGACAACCATTGAGACCAAACGGTTATTACCTCCGCACGACTAGCCTCGGTCGGTGATGACTGTTTATATCTTTTCCACGCATAATATGGATATACGAGTTTAACGGTCAATCCAGACGTTCAATAAAACACTAGCGCTTTAAGACAGGGCGAAAGGGGACACCCGTAATATTAAAGGGATAATTATTTCGATATAATTTATAAGTACGTACAATCATGCCTGTGTTCCCAAATGAGGAAGAACGAAAGAAACGTGACAAAGATAAAATTATGACTATTTCACGCTTCGCAACTACTTCCAGCATAATTTTAGGTTTAAAAACAGTTAGAGGTAGAATAGTGACAGGTTGCTATTCTGTCGCCTAAGGCATACCTAAACCTATTTCCTTAGTCGTCTTTTACGACATCCACGGAAGAAATGAAGAGGTAGTTTTCTATCTCGACCACACACGCAGGCATATTATTTTACAAAAAAGGTACCAAACGCCCAATTATGACCTGATTGTACACAAGTCTGTTTCTTAATTATTTTTACGTTTAAAGCTACAGTTGTACATTTTTGTCGTACACTTACCGAAACACATAAAATAAACAACATTTCATTGCTTACGATAATCCAATTAAATAATTAAATTGAACGCATTAAGAGATAAGATACTCGTGTATGAAAGATACGAACGTTTAATACAATAACACTTTGTCAGTTTTGCCTTGCCGTCCTGACTTCTATTTTTCCTGCCCCTGACCAGCAGCGTGCATAATATCATACAATCACACCTGTGTTCCCAAATGGGGTAGGCAGAGCACACAAAACGTGACATAGAAAAAAACCATTATTATGACTATATCACGCTTCGCCGCCACTTCTAGCATAATTTTAGGTTGCAAAGATGGAAGAGGTAGAATAGTGACACCTAAACCTATTTCCTTAGTCGCCTCTTACGACATCCACGGAAGAAATGGAGAGGTGTTATTCTATTCCGACACCACACGGCAATATTACACGGCATAATATCATCGAATGTAATTTACAGTTTCTTCCTCTTTCTTCTTTAATTTTCATGTCTTTCTTTCTATTCTCTTTAGCTTTGCGTGAGGTCTTTTTTGTCCTTTTTTATGCATTCTACGACAGAGTTTCTTGTGCTGTGGTCTATTTTCCAGAGATTCCTGATCTTGCGAAATCAGGTTCACTCTTAAAAATGACGTCGTCAAGATATACGTAAGTAAACGTCACTTCTGTATTCACGGGTAGGACAGGCAAAGCATACAAATTGGAGGAAATCATGACTGTTTCAAGATTCATAGCCCTTTTAAGACTTTTCGAGTTCAAAAATGATATAGGCATAACATCGATAGGTCTTTGTATTAGTGAAGCATTGGCAATTCTATCTACGTCGAATAGATCTACAAATATTTATTGTTAAATTAAATGTGCTTTATTTCTCTTTTTTTCCATAGGTTTCATGCTTTTTTCAATATTCGAAGTGGTCTTCTACGCGCAGCGTAGGTATTATCAAGTGTACAATTTTGTAGCACATACGGTAAACGTCCCTGTCCTCGACACTGACCCAATACTTGGCACTTGCAACCCTATGTCATAGTAAGACAGGTGACAGACGGGTGTCATCTATTGGGCGTTGAGGCGTCGAGCATTGTTACGTTTACCTTACTAATTTACTTTAAGGCAAAACGCCTCTGTGCCTTTACGCTGTCTGATTTTCAAAACAAATCTTGAAAGTCCGTTTACTCCACTGACGTAAGTAATCATTTAACGATTTGATAAGAACGACTTGATTTTGATAAGTCGCAACACAAGACAAAATGTAAAATTCACGCGTGTGCGACTTATTCGATAAACCGGAGGTCATACCTTCTCATTTTATCTCTTATCTTTTAAATTACCTAACAGATTACAGTATCAGCTGTTCAGCCAAACCATTTCAGAGGATTAAGCAACATTACGCAAATACGGATGTTTGAACGAAAATGATTTCAGAGATCATTGTAGATACGTTTCACGTTTAAATATTTCATAATGACGTGATTTCACGACTGATTGACAATCTATAATTTAAGCCTTTTTTTGTGGAAAAATTCATAAACAAATCCTTCAAAACAAGTGCTACAAATGACTTCTCATAATATATTACCACTCATGATGACTAAAGCATTTTTGTTAGCTTCAGTATTATGAAATATTAATACGTAATTTCAAAGGTTAAATAATTCGTGATTTAATCGCAAGAATGATTTCCAACGAAGTGCCTGCCGTCTCGGTCCCATTATAATTAACACTAAAATTATAATTAAACCAGAATGGATCGCACATGCTGTACCATCAGCCGATTGTATTTGTCGTAGTCTTAAAATAAACGGATCTACTAACGATCCGAAATAGCGACGCCGAAACATTGATGACGCTAAGCCCGTAAATATTCCTCATCTGCGGATGATTGGATCGATTTGAAGAAACTTTGTCCATTCGGGTACAGTCACGAACAGGGATTGTTGACCCACTTGCCACTGTTCGCAATTTAGACGTGTAATCAACCGATGTGACTACAGATGTTATCTATTGGATTAGTATTACACGACCAAGTTGCAAACATAGGTAAGTGGCTCAAAAATCCCTGTCTGCGATGGTACAAGAGTTGATGCAGCTGTTTGACCTTGTGTTTCAAAAGCATCAACATGTGTTTGTAATGAATATTATCTTTCTGTATGTACGGATGTATGATCTAATAAATCATTTGTTTCTCGGTGTGTCTTATGTAGTAACTTTTGTTGAAAAAACAATTAAATTTGGAATTTTATTTACTTTCTGGAAACTAAAATTTATACTCACATATCACTTCTACCGAAGTCATCAATAGTTATAGGTAGTACTTACTATTTAAACACATATAAAAAAATAGTTTGAGGGTGTAAAAACACAAAGTGAAAAATAACTCCAGAATAACTCAAGAAAATCTCAAAAATAGCGAGTGGTTTGATATTGTTAGGTTACTTTCGGTATGAAATGGTCATTAGTAACGAATGCCGTTTTGTTGAATCAGAGGAAAGAATAAAACCGGTTTTTGTGAAACCAGTTCGAAACTGTTCTGTTTCGTATCACACTATTATCCTCTGATCGGTTTGTTTCTTAAACTCTGTCTCTTTGAGTTTAAATATAAATCTTCTGTGATGCATTTTTTTGTCTGATTTCTTGAATTTTTTAAAGTTTATCCTGAATTAAATTCAATACATACCTAACAGGTAAGGAGAAGGAGTGACGTTCCCTCCTTACTTCCGACTGAGTTTCCTTGACCCTACTCGTACAACCGGCTTTTTCAAATACACAAACGTCACGCGTGTTCTTAGTTTAAACAACAGTTATTCATTTTCTAAGTGATATTTTAATATATTCCCCGTGTGGTGTCGGGTTAGAATAGTACCTCCCCCTTTCTTCCCGTGGGTGTCGTAAGAGTCGACTCTGGGAAAGGGTTAATGTATTGTGGGCGATGGGCTAGCAACCTGTCACTGCAATAACACATGTGTAACCATCTGGTTACCCCGAAATTGCTAAGCGTGGCACTGGATTTTTCAATTCATGTGCTCTGCCTACCCCTCTTGGGAATACAGGCGTGAGAATATGTATGTATGTATGTATTTTAATATACTTACATACATCAAACGTGAACCTCCATTGTATAAAACATTGAGGATGCTTGCGCTAACTGATGCACTTGCTGTATAACTTTCTGAAGAAATGTGATAAAATAAATTAATAAATTATGATTAAATTATTAAACATCCAATTTTCTCGACTGTACTTAATAATAAATTATTCAACTACAATATGAGTATAGAATATTACTCAGACAAATCCCTACAAACGAGAACGACTCTTACGTAAAATAGAAGACTTAATTCGAAAGTAATCTCTCCATTTTATTTTAAGGCTTAAACAAGGTCTTTAATCAAATATTTAAATATTTAATGAATCGACCATCTTTTTCTCGCTAAAAATCGGTTTCAGAGCATTTCGTTTCGTTTAGGTATGTTAATTTGGCATCCAGTTCTATTTTCGTTGAACCACTGGTTTCTTTTCTATAGCTTGAGTATGTAAATTTAGCTGCCTTAAAATACTGTTCTAACTGTTTTAGAAGCTGCTAGAACGGGTTTTTTTCTATTTACTGATTGATAGAATGTGCAAATAAGGCATTTAAATGACTTTATATTCACATGTGGTAATGAAATGTTTTTTAGCGTCTTAAAAAACAAATCAAACAATTATTACGTTACGAACCATGTTTTATAACATCGAAGTGGTTTTTTTGTCAGGGGTTTTGGATCCATTAAAAAGCAGCGAGACTTCTTATTAACTGTAAGTAACTATTTCAACGTTTTCTAGCCACTTGCAGCCTAATTTTAAGATTAAAATGACAGAAGTAAAACAGTGACAGGTTGCTAGCCTGCCGCCTAAAGGGATATCTCAACTGTCCTTAGTCGCCTCTTACGACATCCATGGAAGAAATGAAAAAAAAAAATCTAAACAATACACTTCATGGAAAATAGAAAAAATTAAGTAAATTAACGGACAACAGGTAAGACAACTAACAAAGTCTTTAGTCGGTCAGTCAGGTCGTTACAAATATTGCACACGTAGATAGTTCGTTTGTCTGACAAACAAAAAGTAACGAGGATTGCTTAAAAGTTAGCGTCGTCTTTATGGAGTACTATAATTATTATACTTTTTAACTTTTAATTCATAATTGTCTAAGAAAACACCTCCCTTTTTCTTCCCGTATATGTCGTAAATATCGACATAGGTTTAAGTATGCTTTAGGAAACAGACTAGCATACTGCCACTACCTACATCTTCCATCTGTTTAAACCTAAAACTATGCTAAATACTTAGTTACTACTAAGCTAAATACTTAGTTAGTACTAAACTATGCTAAATACTTAGTTAGTACTAAATACATGGTTTTGGCTTTGTAACATCTTGTGTGCTCTGCCCACCCCGTTTAGGAATACAGGCGTGATGTAGGTACCATCGAACCAATTGATTCCTGACCCACCATAGAACCTATTCACAGTGAACGTCATAGTGACATTGCATTGCTTGACAAAGGAAATGTTTATGACGTTTGTTGTGACAACGTTCTGCGGTGGGTGAGGAATCAGTTGGTTCGATAGTATATTATATGAAAAATACGTGTCTACCTCATATTTTTCCATAATCTAACTGGCTCTAACAAAACAATGACATTGTAACTAAGTAACTTTATTAAAAAATAACTAAATATTGAAAAAACAAATGTGTGAACTTTGTCTATTTACTTATACTTTACCTACTTGGTTTTGTGTTAATTACCGAGTTGGAAGCTATGACTAAGACAGCTAAGCGTGAAATGAAGTTTTTTGCACAAAACCGGTTCTGAAGTGATTGTAACTATGGTAATAAAGACAAGCACACATAGTTAGAATAATTTATTGTAGAGGAAGAATGGCTGTATTTTATTCTTTGCAGTTTGCCGTATCGCAATTCGCTATAATTTTAAAAGTGAAATAGGGGTTTAAAGAGAAGTAGGAGTAGGGAAAACTAGAAAAAGTAAAGTACAGACACACTTGTGGTGCTGGGCTTAGGATAACACCTTTCCACTTCTTCCGTGGATGTCGTAAGAGGCGACTAAAGTAGATTAAGGTATATGTTACGCGACAGGCAACCTGTAACTAATTATACTTCTTTTGTCTAGTTATGGTAAAATTATCAGGGTTTTGTCTAAGAAACGTTTTTTGTGCTCTCACCTACCTTGTTAGGGTTACCTACCATGTTGTAGTTGTGGAGGGACAAGCGTTTCCATATCATCAAGAAAAAGGTTCGGCAGCATGATAGTATTTTGTATCAATTGTGTCTACAATACCCTTTTATTTTAGATAAGGTGACTTAATAAGCCTCTCGAAATACATGAACCGTACTCGTCTAACAATAAGTCAAATTTGTTTATTTTATAATGGCATACTGTACCTCTATCAAGTGCTCTTCTAGCTTCCCTCCTTAAAGTAACCTATGTCTATGTGTTAACGATTTGGTTTTCAATGCAGTGTGCCGCCTGTTCAGACATGTCTACATAGTTATACGTATGTCTATCACCCCCTAATATCCTCCCGTCTCGTGCCATCGGAGGAATAAACAAGAAGATGCCATTGATACTTAACTCAAATTCATATGGTTTTGAAAGTGTGAGTGTACTTAAAATGATAAATTATTTCGCGCCACCACAGAATAGATAAGTACAAGTACGCCACTCAATATGCATTATATGTAATAATTACGAAGTGTATCTTTGTGTTACGAGTGATTTCCGCCGATTACGATTTACCTATGCTGCCGCACAGCAACAGTGCTAGCGCCGTTGTACTCTGGCATAGGTAGAGTAAGACAACTATCACGAAAGGTCACACTTTATTCTGCTAAGCAGTGCGGATGATGATCAATCAGTCAAGTGACCCACTCGCTCATGGGCTTTCCTTGCTAGCGCTGTTTGCTACCTCGTCTCCAATGGAAAATAAATAAATCAGCTCGTAATTACGAGAAAATTGACTATTGCGTACTCTCCCTGATCATTCGTTCCTCTAAGGTCGTGCCCTAACTTAAACCAGACGGTAGAATATGGTTCCGATAGCGAATTGAAATATCTGTTACTTTAAACATAAAACTACAATGAAACTCACTTAGTAAAATAAAACGGACACACACACGTCTGACGTGAGTGCTCGTCTAAAGTAGAGACTTTTAGGTAATTAAAAAAAGATAAACAAACGGGAGCTGTCGAAAGTCAACCCGACAAAGTCAAAAATCACGTAAGGTACGTGTTGCTACATTAAATACGACACTCTATTTTAGTCGCATTACATTCCGATGGGTCAAACCTTGTAATGCGACTAAAATAGAAAGTGTCGTATTTAATGTAGCGACACAATACCTTACGTGATTTTTGACTTTGTCGGGTTGACTTTTGACAGCTCCCGTTTGTTATCTTTTTTAATTACCTAAACGTCTCTACTATAACCGCAGCCGCCGTGGCGCGTTCTTCCCGATAATTAAAGTTCCTTCCGAAACAAGTAGAGCTATTTCAGTGTTAGATTAGACTATGGAATCTCCTCACTTCGTGGCAAACTACGCTGAAACGCCGTAAGATCCAATTCGAGCTCGGAACACCGTTAATTTTGAACTAGTTTTCATTAACTGCCTAAATTGTTCCAACGCAACGGTAGATAAAATAGATGATGGGTGTTTAATTTACGTGTTGAACGAGTCTAAGAGAGATTTATAGGCTATATTTACAATGAAATAATGTAATAATTATGTATTTACCTACTTATGGTGCTGCATTTTAACTGTAATCAGGTAGGCGTCCGTGAATACGAAGTTGATGACATTCGAGTATATTTTTAGGCGTGAATAATACGTACCTTAGTAGGTAGAAATATAGTGGAAGAAGGCACAAGTATGTATTTTTTAAAAGAGCTATCGATAATACCTACGAAACGGAAAGGAGCTACTAGGTAGGCATGGTCTATTTTTTGATCTCAAATACTAAATTAACGAGTGCAAAGTTACATTCACGAATAATGATCCCACATTTTATTGTTTAGTGCTCTCCAAACCGTCGCCAATGTTTGGCCGTGTTATGTTTTAGGTACCTATGTTATATCTATTAGAAAAAAAAATGTTATCTTACTCGACCAAATTTCAAAGTCTATTAGGTAGATTGTTTTGTGAGATAACTTACCTACTCCGAAATTTAATTTATCTTTAATTTTCGATAGTGGAGGCACAGCATTATTCTAGAACTGCAAAAAATTGGCAACACTGGCAATGTCATTTTATAGTAAGTAGGGTCAAGGAGGGTACAGTCGCTAGGATTTTTTCAACGAGCTATAGTATCAAAAGTGTTAGTGATTGGACAATTTTTTCTAGACACAAAGCAGCGTTCATTATTCAAGTTTCACGTGTAGTAAATAGATTTTCCATAACTTACACCGAAAAAGAAATAAAGACCTTTTTTTAAAAAATGGGAATCGAGCCACTGTGTACTACTATAGGTGCACAGTGACTAGTACCCCCTAGTACACAGTTGCTCTAACAGTACACAGTGGCTCGAACCACTGTGTACTACCCTCCGTATACAGTGGTTCTAACAGTACACAGTGGCTATGGACGATGATACACACGTTACGTTGCTCCTATAGGAGCGCTAAAATTTTTTGCAAAAATAAAAATTTTCAAGTAGGCTTTCCACCGTCTGGTTGACTATTATTTTTCTAGGTACCTACTGAAGGCAATCTTTTGCGTCGCGGCATTCTGCCAATAGGTAGGTAGGTGTAAATTTTAACTTTTATTATATTAGCAGTCAGGTTTTAAATTTAAAGTTCTAAGAACAATCAAAAACTTTTTTATTCAACTTTTATTACATTAAACTTTGTCGATAGTAATTTTGTTACTCATTTATAATTTCATACGTACACAGTGGCTCGCGAGCCAGTGTGTACTTCTCCAAATCGAGCCACTGTTGACCCTGATGTCATTTTGAAATAATGATCAAATTAGAAACAAACTCATAGACCTAGAGCACTGAATTATCAGTCAATACCAAGTAGATTAGTCATACTTTTCGACAAAAACAACAGTAATTAAGAATCCTATAAAAGTTTAGTTAAAAAACAAACTCAAACTTTTGTGAAAATGTAAATTCGGCCGAGTAAAAGTCAAACCACGTCATCACACAACCGTGCGGCGCCGGAGCGGCTCACGGATTAGTTCAAACACGATCGCATGTCTAACGCTTCTTATTAACGTAGAGGACAGATAGATAGCTCTTTCAGTTTCCAGCATAGTGCATTCGAGCGACTGTTCCCTTCGAGCAACTGTACCCTCCCTGACCCTACCTATCTGAGATTAAAAAATAAAGTAAATAAACCATAGTGCCTGACGCTGCCCCAATGACCGACAATACTTAGTCTTAATTCGACTAGAATAAAAGTGAAAAGGTGTTAATAGAACTCTACACAGTTACCTATTCTAAAATAGGTAGGTATACCTAATGGTTTTTTTAAAGAACGGTTTATAGCCATGGTTAGTTAAGACAAGTACTTTTATTTCCCCCTTTCTTGTCTGGCGTCCGTCTTTATGTGAAAATAATAAAAAAAATCATAATTGAGGCCAAACACAGGTCAAATTAGCACTTCCGATTGACTGAGAGTAAACTTTCCTTTAATTGCTTATCAACGGATTAAGTAGGTAAAGTATTTTTTTACTATCAAATACCTACGTAGGTACTAAAATGACACTGCTTACTCAAATATCGAAAGTTAACGATACTTAAATTAAAATTCAGATTTTTTTCAGGTAAAATCTAAAAGGTATCGCGTAAAATATTTTAATAAACGTTGAAATTTTGTTGATTACAATAATTTCTTTTTTCTGTATGACCAAACCATCTAAGCATACTTTTTTCTATCCATCATATTTTTCACTATCTATATCCTTTTTTCTTATAGGTACCTAATAGGTAGCTAGGTAGTTATAACACGGGCAAACCATTTGCAACTAACGCAAACATTGTCGTTGATTTTAAAATTAGGTACCACTACACTACACAATAAAATGTGGTAGGTATCATTATTTGTGAATTGGACATTTGCAACTTTTAATTTAGTATCTAAGAATAATAAAAAGTAGTAAATTTACTTTTGAAGATCAAGGCTATCGAGCTCTACCATGTGGACTGAAGGCATAATATTGGCTGGTCTGTTAAACCTAACCTTTTTCGTCAAGCGTAAGTACTTACTTAAATACCTACCGAATAAGTTGTTGTGCTAGTGAAACATATTGTGACTACTAATCTCAATAATTCAGCTTATCGTGGTTAGTTATCTCCATTTACGCTAATTGCCAGACAAAATGGACTCACCCGACGGACAGTGCCAAGGCCTTCGCACACCACCGAAGAAACCACAAGTTCACAACCACAATGCACTAACGTAACTTTAAACTTGTCACAAATCAAACAAACTTAGTAAACACTCAAAACACGCGTGGGTAAACGGGCGAAACAATGACTTTGACACACAAAATCAACGCATGCCGGGCGAGATCAACACAAACAACCTTTTGGATCGTATTTAATTCAACTGACGTGTTTATGAAGTGAAGTTTTCACGATAACAACGACGTTTTGGTGCGGGATTTGGCACGCACGTTCACACCCGCCGGCTTCCACGTTGCTACTGAACACTGAACGAACTGGCGAACTGCGAATCGCTGCGCAGCGAATTGTGTTAGCGATCTAAGTGCAAGATAGCTCGGTATCGCCGTATCGTTCGGAACGGCGGACAAAAACTCAAACAACCTTCGAACAAGCGCCACAACATTTTTTATCAGGTTTAAACTACTCGCTGACAAGTTTAAGAGCACTGTACTAATATTTACAAATATGGGTCCACTTTTATCAGTTGCTGAAAACTAATATAGGTAGCGAAGTCAACATACTGGATTGAACGTCGATTTACGCAATAAATACATACATACATACATATTATCACGCCTGTATTCCCAAGAAGGGTAGGCAGAGCACATGAATTCAAAAATCCAGTGCCACGTTTAGCAATAAATGGCCAATAAATTTTGATTTAGCGTGTTATGTCGGGTTTAGAATAACACCTCTCCAATTCTTCCGTGGATGTCGTAAGAGGCGATTAAAGAAGTAGGTTTGTATATTTTAGGCGACAGGCTGGCAACCAGTCACGATTACCTCTTAACTTAAAACCTAACGAATAAGCTAGTAGTTACGGAACGTGAAATAAGTAGTAATGGTCCTCTATGTAGCGTTTCTAATGCTCTGCCTTCCCAATTTGAGAATACAGGCGCAATGAATTTGTGTACGTGAATTCTTTAATACGTAGTTATAAAAACGTTTAATCAAAATTAAACGTGACCAAAAGGCTGGCGCGTTCCTTGGACAACGAATTGGCATCGCCATAGAGATCGAACGCCGCCAGCCTTTTGGCGCCTAACCACGAGGTAGCGGTCTCGTGGATATTTTTCATTCAATTTTTTAACTTACTATACTTGAAATTGACCATAAATATTTTAACCAATGGTCGTGTAGGTACATGCGTCTGAAAACTCCTGTAAAATATTTCCTGTAAATTATTTACTATTAATTATTGACCTTGTGTGAGACAAATGCTTCCACGCTTTTCAGGTCATTGCACCCTGTGTTTTCTCTACCTTACGTCCCGTATGCAATGTCAACATGTCGAGCTAAACTTGATTTAAAAACGTGAGTTAGCCGTACATTTTTTCAACATGAGTGTATCTCACGGTAGTTTCATGTTCAGAATCCCGTATGCAATTTACGTTTGCAGAAGTTTTAAAGGTACCACCTACTAGCATTTAGAATTTTACATATATACATATATACATCATATTCTCACGCCTGTATTCCGTTGTAGGCAGAGCACATGAATTGAAAAATCCAGTGCCACGTTTAGCAATTTCAGGGCAACCAGATGGTTAAACGTGATATTACAGTGACAGGTTGCTAGCCCATCGCCCACAATACACTAACCCTTTCCCAGAGTCGACTCTTACGACACCCACGGGAAGAAAGGTGGAGGGTGAGGTAGAATTTTAGACGGACAAATTGCTAACTTGTGCACTTCCCTACCCGTCTACGCCCAAGTATAGAACTTTTCATCACGTTTGTCTTGTCACTGACCTATTTCATTTTGATCGACCAAAAGTGGGAGTCTGTAAAAACACTTCCCAACAGGAAAGCAATTACTTAAAAACAATTTATTCGGACACTAAAATATACAGCGCGCGAGAAATAGACTAGACGTGCGTGAAGACAAGAAAAATGGTTGAAATGGGCTCTATCCTAAATATTCAGTTAGTTTCAAAGACTCAGATATTTTATTTAGAAGCTTTCTTCATTAACCGCTAAACTTTAAACTCGTAACACCTAACCTAAAATAACAAATGAAGAAATGTCAAAATAAATTCCAATTTTTTTTCTGATGTTTTTGTTTAGTGAATAAAAATTTGGACGAGGGCCAGGTTAAAACAAGTTAACAACAAAATAATAAGTTAATTGGTGTACTTACCGACATTACTGTAATAATAAATGAGGTACTTTATACTAACTAGTATAAAGCAAAATGTACTAAAATTTATCACATACTCGTACATCGCAATGTTACCCATAGTTGTTAATTGGGATCCCCTTGGAATGCATAATTTTATTTAGACTATTATTGTTACGCATAATTGATTTGGCATAATTTATTTTGGCATAACAG
>BHDV01007956.1:16818-47970 GCA_005406045.1 Adoxophyes honmai | reverse complement strand
CACCTGCGACTGTTCGAGACACTAAAAAAAACGGTGTTACATACCAATTTCTAAATAAATCTAATAAAAAAGTGTTGAGAATAATGACAGCGGTTCAAACGCCCAAATATTTACCCTAAAAGAGTAGCACATAGTTGAAGCCAATTTTGCTTTATAATAAAGTCTTACATAACATAACATACTACGCCTGTGTTCCCAAATGAAGTAGGCAGAGCACAAGAAACGTGACAGAAAACATACTTATAACTATTTCACGCTTCGCAGCCACTTCCAGCATAATTTTAAGTTAACACAGGTGGAAAAGGAATAAAATGTGGCACCTTACTAGCTTGTCGTCTAAAGCATACCTAAACCTATTTCCTTAGTCACCTCTTACGACATCCATGGAAGAAATGGAGAGACGTTATTCTATCCCGACTATTCCCGACACCACAGGAAATAAGTCTAACTCGTTAAATTAAGTAATTTAAGTATGGATTAAGGTCATGACGCCTTGGATTTATCTTAAAAATGTGATAATTAAATTTTACCAGCCGACCCGCAGAAATTACGTCACCATGCATTCTCATCGAACCTAAACTTAACTAACTCGAAACAAAACTATCGTGACTTGTATTGTCTCAGGCCAATTAGTGACCCATATTACGTTTCGCGCGCGTTGGCGTCAAACTGAGCTAAATTCAAATTAAGAAGTACCTAAGTGAATTCGTTTTTTTTTCTGTTCGGCGCATCTATGCAGCTTCCCCGCATTTCGTCAGCAGCCTTGGCAAGATTAATTCCGAGATCCGAGTAGGCTCGACCTTGCGGCATGACGTAACGCAGTGCCTCCGCAATCTTCGACGACCGCGCTGGCTGGCGAACGTGCGCACGCGTTCATCGTAATTACAACAATAAAAAAACAATTCGAATCGGACAGGAGTGCCGCAGTGTTTTGTTTCTCGTGGCAGCATGTGTGTGTGAAGGATTTGGAGAGTACCTTGGATAAGTGAGTAATTTAGAGGTACCTATAAGTAGTAGTAGTGGTGGTGCCGGGTTTAGAATAACTCCTCGTCATTTCTTCCGTGGATGTCGTAAGAGGCGACTAAGGAAAAAGGTTAGGGTATATTTTAGGCAATAGGCTGGCAACCAGTTACTATTGTACTTGACACCTTAAAATTTGAAAAATATATGCTAGAAGTGGGCACGGAATGTGGAATAGTCGTAGTTTTCTACGTAGCGTTTCGCGAGCTCTGCCTACCCCATTTGGGAATACAGGCGTGATGTAAGTAGCTTAAATGTATGTAAGCTAGTCCAAGCATGAACCTAATAAATTGGAGATGAAATTCATTTTTCTTAAGCTCCAATTTAACTTGTTTCCTGTTGAAAAATAATTTGGAGCGAAGCGGGACTCTGTGTGAATACAAATCGTGCCCCAGAATGATAAGTAAGTTTGCCCTTAACCGCGAGTGATGAGCTCCCTTCAGATAATTAGGTGCTTAGTATGCTCGGAGTTAATTGTGTTTGACGGCAGTGTAGGGTACTTGCGACATATGGGACCTGTTTTAACGCTAGTCAAGACTGGCCCAAGTCCATAGTTGTATGAGCAGAGGAAGAAATGGCCGGAGCTCGCGGGCTAAAAGGCAATTTAAAAACAGAGGCACTCGCCTTTAAGTGTTGAAGCTCCGGCGCGGTGGCTGAAGTGGTCGAGGAATCCAAGATTATGATGGAGATCATGGTATTTGCGAGATATAATATGGAAAGAGCATAATGTGACTCTCTTGACTTATGTGATATGTCAGTATATTTTCCATAGAGCACCTCTGCACTGCATATACTCGAAAGAGGATTTAGTGCGCGAGCATAGCATAGCTACACAGGTTTTGCAGATGATAGCAGCTCGGATAGGGTCAGTGTGAATTGCTGCCGCTGTCGATTATCCTGCCAAAAAGTACAGTGCGAGAACTGTGGTGTTCCGGTCCGGCGGGCAAAGCAGCCGGTACAGTTAAACATGGGGTATGATAGGAACGAATCTGCAATCTGTCTGACATTGCAGATGTCTGAGGGTGATAGTGATTGATAATCAACAGGAGGCCCTTATTTTGCTGGATTTGCTACCGTATGGTGTAAAAACATCATGGTCTTAGTGTTTTTCTAATATGCATCTTCAAAGACGTAAACAAACGATGTCTACTCTTTATGCTTTGTCAAAAAAAATGTGTGACGTTTTTCATAACTTCTGGATCAGCAAAGATCATGTCCTTGTTTTTACAGTGCATTCTAAGAAAGCCTACATACACACTAATACATTTTATTCAGCTAACTTCATCATTTCATTCTATATTTATTTCGTCTACATTTTCGAATAATCGTTCTGAATCTTGTGAACTGATGTTTTCGCTTCGAATTACAAGTTCAGTCGCGTTTTAATAAACTCATTCGCTTCACTAATTTACAAACATCTAATCCAGTCGCGGAGTTCTTGTCAAGAGCCTAAAATAGAATTGAGTTTCTATGTGAATAATTTTATGCATATCGTTCGTTTTGGGTTAAAACTCGATTAATTTATAGAAAACTTCAACCTGTTTTATATCTCTTAATTGGCGTAATAATTTAACAAATATAACACACATATACTTAGGTATAATGTAAAAATATCGGACTGGTTTGCTTCTTTGTATTTTTTGTTTTGGAGGAATTACTCGTAAATATTTTTCGGAACATTAAACTACCGTGAGACTCACTCGAAAAATACGGATAATTCACGCTTTAAATCGAGTTCAGTTCGACTTCCCGACTAGCCCAGCCTAAAAGTTACCCTGAAAAATGAATATTCACTAAGTATACGTGTTGAAAAATATACGGATAACTCACGTTTTAAATCGAGTTTAACTCGACATGTTTCGGTCTAATTCGTAGCCCTTCATCTAAGAGCCGCGGCGTCTGCTGCTCCAAAACGCGCACTGCGCGCCACCGCTCTATTCACGCGACGCTCCTAGATGAAGGGCTACGAATTAGCCCGAAACATGTTGAGTTAAACTTGATTTAAAACGTGAGTTATCCGTATATTTTTCAACACGAGTGAGTCTCACGGTAGTTTAATATTCACTATTATACGTGTATGTAACATAGGTAAACACGCTTAGAAAGCGCTTTCCCGCTAAAAGAATCCTGTCATAAGCCTAGAGCAAATTTGTACGGTTATGATATTACTTCTGAGTTAGATCAAGTAATATAGTTACTCGCAAACTACGAGGTTTTCCGACTCGCTACAATCAGTTAAGTATAAGTACCTAAAGAGAAATGTACCGTGCGAATAAGCTAAGTTTTTGTTCGTAGCGTGGGAGGTATTCGTTTCTAACGTAAAAGTAGAAATCCGTATAAGTCTAGAATCGATCCCGCGTTACTTGATATTGCTGTATTTCTATTGAAAACTAAACCTGTTTGAGCTCAGACTAAATTCTTTAGTACGAAGATGTTTCTTTAGGTATAATCTTTATGCTAATCCGACCATTATACTATAATGTAGTGCTAAACTTAAGATGGAGCTCGATCAGACTTGCTACCTGCTAAATTCATAAAAAATTCGTGCAAAACCGGATTTTTCTATTAAAACAGTTTTATAATAAATAGGCGTCATTGGGTTTTAGATAGGTATAGTGGTCGGCAATTAATTTCCAGGTACAAGTGATGCGCGATCTTACCCCCACCACTTAAAATCTTGCCAAGTATTATAGCTTAAAAATTATAAAAATATTCGTAGCACCGAAATTTCATAAAACTTGAACTGGGTACAAGAACGGACTTATCCCTCAAGGGATCTTTGACACAACTGAACACGAGAAGATCCTATAAATTTTGTTTTGGCTATACAATACAAAATACTTTTGTATCTAATGAGTTCGGCAATTAAATACCTAGGATAACTTACTAGGTAAATCCCATTTCGCCTTTCAAGCGTGTATATATTTACGTTACACCGTGATTATTCCGCCGCTATTTATTTATGTAAACACATGTGTTCCAATTTAGTCGTCCAATACTAGTGCATTGCCCTTTATATTTCTATTTATACGTATTTAATTGTAAGTGACGACAGAATTATTATTGGCTTCGAACAGTGTGCTCCGCTCAAACCTATGCTTGCATACGTTAATATTTATACTGACTTTGTACTGTGTGCATCGACTTGATGCAATCATGCATCGTAATGATGTAAACACAGAAGGAGTAAGCAGCGAGGTAGGGAGCTCGAAGGAATACAAATTAGTAACGCTGTAGATATTTAGCTTAGTGTGGTAAAGAAAACTTGCCTCAAATAGTTATTTATGAGACTGTTGCATAATACATACACATTACACATACATAAACATTACCTTCTATTCCCTGCAGGGTTGGAAGAGTCAACAGAGTGCGATTTTCTTCTATTTTGGCATACTTCTCCCGCTTCACTCACTTTCATCCCACTCGTCATAAACGCTCGATGATTTCGGGTACTTTTAATTTGGCTACTTTTTCGAACGTCGATGATCTGGTCGGTATTGGTATTACTTAATATAAGAAAATTTGTTTACGAAATGAGACCGAAAAGTATGTTCTCTTCATACGTGAAAAAGTTCATAGGCGAAAAAGTTCGATGCGATAAGACAAAAAAAATCTCAACAATAGGTGTTACCACTTCATAATATAAAACAAAGTCATACCTGCTGTCTCTTCCTATATTGGGTATATTTATAATAATATAATATAATAATAATCATTTAATTCGGACATGTCCATATCAGGTTAGTAACAAAAAACTTATTATCCTATGTTAGTAACAATGGTACTTAAATCTAATCTAGCCTAAATGACACATGCAAGTCATTCCAGACTCGCCAGAAAGCTCCGTCAGCTCTGTCCGCCACTGTGGCTAGGAGGCTATTGGCGCTGCCGCGCACGCGCCTCATCAGGGAGGCGCCGCGTTTGCGCATGATGGCATGAAACCCGTCGGTGCGCGCCTCCGCGAACATCCCCGACGCGCTACAGTGGCGCGGCAGCCCCAACAACATCCTAAACGCATTATTGTATTGGACGCGTAGGGCGCTGTACGCCTTTTGAGTAAAGTTAATCCACAGGCTGCAGGTGTAAAATGATTGGCAGTACGCCTTGAAAAGGGTAATCTTCACAGGTTGAGTACACCGTGCAAACCTGCGAACCAACATATTACTTCTCACCGCCAGCGCCCTACGCTCCCTTTCCACATCCATGTCGTCGCTTTTATTTAGAGGAGTGCCGTTCAGTCTGACAGGTGGTAATTGCTCTTCCAACTTAATCCCTTTAGCATTAAACACTAGCAACTCACTCTTCGAGACGTTGTACCGGAGGCAGTGGGACTCTGCATAGCGCTCACACACATCCACCAGTGTCCTGAGGGCACTGATCGACGGGCTCAATAACACCATGTCATCTGCATAACTGATATTATTTACAAATTTTCCATCCACCGAACAACCGACCATGGTGTTATTGAGCTCCCCGATCAGCTGATTGACATATAGGTTAAATAGTCTGGGTGATGTTAGACCCCCTTGTCTAACACCACATTCCAACCTATACTCCTCTGACAGCGAGCCTGCCCATCTGACGACATTTGTTTGGTGGCCGTACCAGAATCTGAGCAGTTCCACCAACTCACCGGGCAGTGACGTCTCCTCATATAATTTCTGAACAACACGATTTTTTTTTATAATTTTCATACATAATAATTGCTTGCTAATGTCGTATAAACGTGCCTTAATAATAGTAAAAAAAATCGTGTTTCGACCTAAGTTCAAATAACATTTATTACTTCTTATAGCCTCTGGAATTCGTGGTTGAAATCTCTCGCAATGCTCACGAGCACCATGTATAACTTAGCACGACTTTTCCAGGCAAAAACGATGCACGAACTTATCCCTGCTACAAAAATCTCGCCGAATTTGATGTAGAGGACTTATGGTTTTTAAAACTATATAGAAACTATGTCAATTTTTTACTGATGTGATGTCGGAATTCTATAGCATCTCTATTTATTTTAAATTAGCATTGCACGTGCTAAGAAATTTGTGCACCAACACCATTTTCCCATGCGAGATATCGTATTATAAAATTATAATATAGGTCGCTTTACATTATCGTCTCCAATGGATAGCATCGGAAACCATAACCTGCCGGCGCGCAATCGTACACAACTATCGTAACATTTCCGAGCAAATTGCCGTTTTTCGATTCAAAGCAACCGTAAGAGATCCATTTATTTTATGCACGACTATTCGTTTTCATCCGCATTGTTCTTTGGAGCACGAAAGATTCATAAGAATTTTATGACTTTTTTAATGGCCACTAAAGTTAGTTATTGACATGATAATGATAAAATTCTTCACAGATAAGAGCATACTAGAGTCTGTTTCGTAAAATCATTTACTAATTAAACAGCTGTGGCGTTATTCTGTCTGTAAGAAGGAGCTCGACATCGAGGTGTTAAAATTAAAACTTACATACATCACGACTTTATTCCCAAATGGGGTAGGCAGAGTCCACTAAATGCTACATACATAAAACCATGACTATTTCACGCTACGTGGACTCTTAAGCTTATTTTTTTTAGGTTTCAATTGGCAGGTGTTCTAGTCTATTAGTAGTAGTATAGTTGCTAGCCTGTGGCCTAATATATACCTTAACCTATCTCCTTAGTCGCTTCTTACAACATCCACGGAAGAAATGGAGAGGTGAAATTTTAAACCCGACTCCACTCGTTAGAACTCGGTGTCAAAAGTAGCTGTCATATTCTATCGAGCTATTCTGTCGAGCTCGTCAATTAATTGCATTAGTTATGTTAGAGAATAATACCGGCGACAAAAAAAAATTGTTTTCAGTTGAGAATGCTCCAAAAAAGTGTAATATAATTTGAATAGAATTTAAATTTAAAATTAGTTATGAATGTGGAATGGTGTGATGTCGCTGACCGTCCTTAGAAGTTAAAGGTTGTCGCCTACGTATCCACGTCGAAAAACGTTCTAATTCGGCTTGCACGCATTTTGTAACTGTTTCGTCAGTGTTAACACTTTCATTTCAACCAAATAAAAAAAATGAAGTCACCTGGAAACATTTTGTTCTATCCTTCTTTCCTCGTTAGTCGTACCCATTGAGTAAATTGAGAGATAAGTATTTTATAAATCGACACCACACCACATGGGTGCACCATTCCCCCACTTCATAATTTTAAAATGTATCTACTACAGTCCGTTGTGGTGTCTTACATAAATCAAACCAGGACTATTTCACATCTCATAGCCATTTCTAGCATAATTTTAGCTTTAAAACTAGATAAAACAGATAACAGTTGCTAGCCTGTTGCCTTAATCGAATTTCCTTAATTGCCTAAACTTATCCTTAGTAGCCTCTTGCGATTGTGGTTTCTAAATGCGATATCACACTGGGATTACCCGACACCGCACGGAGACTTAAAATTATACCCTTTTCAATTATATCTTTTTTATATTTTTTTTCAATTATATTTTTTGACGGCCGGATAGCCCAGCGGTTAGAGAACCTGACTGTGAAGCTTAAGGTCCCGGGTTCGATCCCCGGTCTGGGCAGATGTTTGTATGATGAATACGAATGTTTGCTTTCGAGTCTTGGATTTTTATCAATATATAAGTAAGTTATAACAATTATTACGTTGTCTAGTACCCATAACACAGGCATTAAATTGCCTACTTTGGGACTAGGTGGTTGGTGTAAATATTGTCCAATGATATTATTATCTTTAATCTAAAATTGTTCTAAAAGGGGTAACAAAACGCCAGTTGTATGCTCTATCTGCCCTTTCAAGAATCAGGAGTGTGTATGTAAATAATTTACATTCGACCAATTTAGATAAAATGTAAACTGGCCAGTCTGACATCACTTTGTTTACTTAGCACTTATTAGGCATTCCTCGCATCTAGAACTGGCTGGTTCTAACAATAGCTACAGTCTTCGTATTTAATAACACATACAAAGAAAACATTGTTTTGCAGATCTGAATCGATCGGAATGGTTCTCACACCGATTATTAACGACTATCGATTGACATAGAAAACTTAACCACACGTTGTTTTACTTCACGAAGACAATAAAGAATCATCTCTTTACTAAGTACACGTTCGGTGAAACTAGTGCAGTAGGTAGTTCCCTCGCACCCGTTCAATAGGTTACATCCATAATTTAGTAAAAAAAAGTACGATATTTTTTATCACTTTATAACTTTCTTAAAACAGTTGTAGTGGCTGCGAAACGAAAAATAGTCTTAGTGTTGTTTATATAGCTTTTCATTTCGGGTGCTCAGCCAACCCTTTTTCAGCGAACTTATGGCGCATCGCTTTATCCTGATAATCGTGCCAATAAACTTGCCGACCACTGCATCAACGATTACCCCAACACAGTGACACATAGGTATCACTACTTACAATCCTTGGCGTTAAACGTGGCAAGATTTCAAGTACCTAGTGAGGTTAAGTTCGAGTATCGCCTTGCCTAGAATTAATGAATGTTTATCCCTAGGCCGACAATATTTTAAAAAGATTTCATGACGACAAATGCATCCTCGATATCTTTTTTAGGTTTTTTGATTTCTACTTCTTCACGCACCATTTGTGAGTACGAAGGTCATATCGAAAAATACGGATACCTAACTCAAGTTTTAAACCGAGTTTAGCTCGCCATGTTTCGGGCTATTGAGTAGCCCTTCGTATAGGAGCAGCAGCGGCTGCTGCCAAACGTGCACTGCGCGCCACCAGTCGCCAGTTTGACTTTATACCCATAATCTATACTAATATAATACCTAGAGTTGAAGAGTTTGTTTGTTTGTTTGTTTGAACGCGCTAATCTCAGGAACTACTGGTTCGAATTGAAAAAATATTTTTGTGTTGGATAGACCATTTATCGAGGAAGGCTTTAGGCTATATAACATCAGGCTGCGACTAATAGGAGCGAAGAAACATTGAAAAATGCGGAAAAAACGGGGAAAAGTAGTCACTATTCCACGCGGACGGAGTCGCGGCCACAGCTATACTATAGACCGATAGGTACTTAAAGGATGGTAAACAATCTTGCCGTGTCTTTTTATTTAAACATACACTTTATAAATCAAAATCTTTACATTTTACAATTTAGGTCAATCAAATCATTTACTTTCATAATTGAATTGTATATTGTAACGATTTTCATTTTTAGACTGTGTATTTCAATAAAAAGACATGTCAAGATTGTTTACCATCTTTTAAGTACCTATCGGTCTATAGTATAGTGTAGATATAAAACAGTACGAAAGAAAAAGAACCGTATTTCTATTACACACATATTCCCAATTGAACTCAATTCTATAGGCCCCAGTTCACCGCTAAAGATATCGAAATCCACGTGTCCAAACTTCGGGACTACAAAAACTGTTATCGCTTCGGGGAGCGATCAAGCTCGCTTACCTTTTATCCTCTTACAAAAGTCTTCGGCCTTGGTTCACTGAATTATAGACCGGGACCCTCGCCTCGCCACAATGACCTTTAGTACCCGTTCGACGGACCGCGACGACTTGATAAACCAATTTACGGTGAGCCCTCGCATGTGTTGCAATTAACACCAAATTGGGCACCGTGAAGCTCTGATAATGTTGGCCAGGTGGGTATCTAGCCCGAAATAGCATAACGTATGACGCCCGCAAGCGTGCCGGCCGTGTTTTGTTTTTGTCTGTGCCAGAAGTGTCAATGGAAGCAAACGGATTTGAACGAAGGCTCCAAGTTGGTTGAGTGATGCTGCCTGATCGTAAAGGTTGGTGTTTGTTTTTATCGACAACTTCGTAATTAGAATGTCATCCGAGTTCAAACGCGGAACCGGTTTTATTTGAATATGGAATCTATTTTTCAAATTTAAATTGGACCGTTGAAGTCCGTTTCGTTCGAGCCACCACCCTTCTTGAATTTTGTCTCTATTCATTTACTATTCCTATTTGTGGCTGTTAGGACCTCGTACAGGGTCCGAATCACTACCACCGCCTTTCCCTAATCTGCGGCAAAGCAGCAGTGATCGCACTATATTGTATTCCAGCACGTAGAGTAAGAAGCCGGTACGGAAAAGCAATACGCGCACTAACCCCCACTGCTTCAAAATGGTGCCAAGTCACAGAATAGATAATAATAGTACAAGTAAAGTAAGTGGCCAAGTCAAATGCTGAGGACTATACGCGCGTTTGAAACGCTAGTCTGTAATCACATTAAACGGCAACCGAGTAAATATACGTTGGAATTGACTCAGGCGCACTGGTAATGACGTTACGCTTGAATATGCTCTTTGGAGCTTCTACTTTGACTTAAGGAAATTGCAAACACACTCTTAACTTGCTTTCATTACGTTTAATACACTTGGTAGCATTTTCTTTGAGTCTTTTCTGACCTTCTAATTTTATAAACCTCAACTCGACTGGCATTATTGTCGGATGTGAAGAACATACACATCACGGCTTTATTCCCAAGTTGTAAGTTGTAAATCGTCACAGATAAAATCATGACTTTTTCACGCTTCGCAACGATGTTTAGCTAATTTTTAAGTTTCTGTGTTCCTAGTCCTTCACTTTAAACTAGGCAAGATGTTTTGTAATGGGTTTACCTAAGTTCGCGCATCGCTTTTACCGAAATAAAGCGTACAAAGTACCTCAACCTATTTTAGACCATATAGCATAATGAGTAAGACCTAAATATGATAGGTGATCGGTGTAAATATTGTCCAATGATGATAAATTCATGAACTTTTTTATTTACATCGTGGTTAAGACCAATTCATTAAATTATAGCTCAAAAACGAAAAACAAATATCGAAATGTTTTCTCTGAACTTACTTAGTTGCTTGAGGGCAATGTGACGTCATCGGTGCGTAAATGGTGTTCATAAATAGCTCATCACACCTCAACGCCCTTAGCAATTGGGTGACGTTCACACATTTTTGAGCATCGCCCCGAACGCGTTCGCCCGGATCCGCCGGACTGTAGCGGCGGAAAATTGTTTGACACTTGCACACGAGACGAATTTTTCCCACTAGTTAGCCTCGTAACAAAAGACGACTCCAATTAATCAATCGATGGTTTAGTTAACTAGAGGTATAAAAATAACATACATACCTACTACCGAAGAAAGAAAGAAAAATGTTTTTTTTTTTTTAGATCCCCAAACCATCACGCTAGAAGTTTAGTGTCTGCGAAGCGTGAAATAGTCATTATCATGGTGGTCTATTTCACGTTTCGTGTGCTCTGCCTACCCTATTTGGGAACATAGGCATGATTATAAATGTAAGTACCTATGTATGTATCAAACCATCACCATACAAAAATAAAACGAAAATCTTATAACTTATATCTTATAACAGTACCTATTTTAGTGTCACAAGAGAACCACACCTGTATTCCCAAAATGGGGTAGGCAGATCATACGAAACGCTACCTCCCTCCCTGCATCGGTTTCCTCAGTGCTGAGGGTCGTGGTCATTATGGCGGAACAGTCTCTCCCTTATGATGTGCCGCCACCTGCCTCTATCAGATGCTGCATGAAGAGCACTGTGTAAGGTAGTGTCGAGGGTCGTGCGGATTTGGTCTGTCCAGCGTGTAGTCAAAAACATGACCAGTTCATATTTCGCAGACTATTTTCGTACCTACTTAACGACAAATGTTTCTAAAATCCGAAAAGTGTAAAAAAACTTTATCCAATACTTAGATCTTAATAAAATAAAACAAATATTTATGCGACTATCTTATTTGTTCCAGAAACGCACATGCCAGCAAGATGACGAGAAAATTCTTATTTTGTTTCCCGCTGCGGTTGGGGAACATGGTCTTCGGGTATGTTATAATGGTAAGTAAAACTCCTGTGTGACGCATCTAAGAGCCTTCTACACAGCGCATAATAGTATCTTAAGTAAACAAAAAATACATACAAATGAAACGCCCTATTTTTCATTTTTTGTTGCAATGAAACAATGATGAGAATTATCTCTTGATTTTTTGGCATTGATACATATTTAGGTATAATATGACTGTAGATAAAACAATAATTGTATGCTTCTGTGCATAATTAGCGCCCCTGTCACGAAATCAGCTAACATGTTCATACTAAAATTTACCAATTTGAAGTTTGATACCGACTAAAGTTTAATTTTCTCAGTATTTTAGATGTTGTTTGAAATGTAATACTCATTATAAAACAGATTTCGATATCTTAATGATAACTTTACGTTACTGCCAAGTTAGTTGTAAAGTAATACGGTGCGTAACACATTTAAGATAAAATAAATTACTGAGATGACTGTATAATAAACTACTTTAGATTTCCTGTGATACAAATTAAACCTTTTTGGTGTTTTTTATATAGTAATTGTTAGGTAGGTAGGTAGGTAGGTACACAAGGAACAATCAAAAGCTACTTTATGTGTATAACGTAACAGTCAATAGTTAAACGTCAAGAACACCCGGTGGATTGATCGAGCAGTTAAGATTATTACCAAACTTCTACCGAAACTTGTTATTCGAGTGTTACTTAAGTATATTTTTTGTACTATAGAAAAAACTGAGCCAAGAAGTGGCTACTTTGTGCATTGCTAATATTTGTCCACAGGCGTCAATTCAATACGTTAAAATCTGTTAGGGCAACAAAGATAAACCGTTAAGATATCTATGAATAGGAAAATGTTTCATTATAATTGTGCCAAAATGGCACCCTGGGGTTAATACCTTAGAACTTAGGCAGTTATAATATTCATGGCTATTATTAACACGTACATTCTAGCCACGAATGGCACAAGTGTAAGGTCATAAATTTGAAGACGTACTTAATTTACATTGCGTACCATAAATGTATACCGGCTTTACATGGTAAGGCGCGAGACGAGTCGCGCGCGAGACGCTACATCTGTCACTATCTTATTAAAAGGTTGTCTCGAACGCGAGTAGATCTACTCGTGTGACATGCTTTGATTATCATACCTGCACCTACCAAATGCACGACCTGTTGATTAGTCTACGTCGGTTTTCTTTTATTTTTGTAGAAAATCGGGACTAACTTTGACATCCACTTTTGGCACCCTTGTCCCTAGGTACTAGGTACCTAGTTACTTACTAGAACATCATCTTATCTCGATCGCTCTACAGTCCCCAGCCCTTAACGTGGAAAGATTTTTTGTAGTGGGGGTAAATTCACGCACCGCTTTTTCCATGTAAAAGCGGTGCGCGAACTAACCCCCACTACAAAACATCTTGATAAGTTACCTATATGCCGGTAGTTATATCTAGGTACTTCACAAGACTCGGCGCAAAGATCGTTCTCTTATTTACCTACTAGCTTTCCGCCCGCGGCTTCGCCCGCGTGGAACTCGGTTATATTGCGGTATAGCACGACTATAAGGAAACTTCTCGTTTCAAACGACACACAGCGCCATCGATCTATCATCTATCGATCGATATCGATCTATCATCGATTGATATCGATCTATCAAGCAAACTATATTTTTGTTTTCCCTCGGGAACATAATTTTTTTCCGGGATAAAAAATAGCCTATTATTTAATCCGGACTTCTATCTTTATGTCTGCAAAATTTCAAAGCAATCGGTTCAGTAGTTACGGCGTGAAAGCGGAACAAACAAACAAACAAACAAACAAACAAACAAACAAACTCACTTTCTGACTTATAATATTAGTAAGAATAGTAAGAATTTACCATCATACTAAAACTGGTTGCCAAAACTTTCAGTATCACTTCTTCACCGTCACACTTTCACCTGATATCTATTCATCATCTAAATCCTAGACATCCATTAGGTACTGATGAGTTAGACATTGCTTTAGTGATGGATTACATTAAATACGTAATCTTGTTTTTGTCTTTCTGTCCAACGAACTATACATAATAAATTATCGCACTGACTACAAAAAACGTGTGTAAAAAAGCTCGGAGCTGTCTTCCAAATCTGGTCGTGTAGCGACCATCTCGGCTTTTGATTTTGATTTATAAATATTACACTGCTCTAAAGCAAACCCGTGTGTTGTCGGGAGGCCCCTTTCTTCCCGTGGGTGTCGCAAGAGGTCGACTCTGGGAAAGGGTTAGTATATTGTGGATTGTGGGCTAGCAACCTGTCACTGCAATATCACGTTTAACCATCTAGTTACCCTGAAATTGCTAGCCGTGGCACTGGATTTTTGAATTCATGTGCTCTGCCTACCCCTCTTGGGAGTATTCCCACCCGGTATGGGCGTGCGAATATGTCTAAAACAAACTTTGTTGTATCTTTTCAGATAGTAACAATAGCTGTGATGGCATACAACCTCTATCAACTCGGGATGCACATCAACTCCCCTGAGAAAGTCGATGAGAACAATAGATTTAAAAACTGGGAAAAACTGGAAGAACTCTTCGGAGAGAAGACTGAGACCCTAGTGGCCATAGTCACTATGGTGTATTATTCATTCTACGCCGTGGTTGCTTTCCTCATGTTTCTGTTCTCCGCAATGTTTACGTGTGGAGCCTATTCGGTAAGGTTTTGTTTATTTCAATGTCTAAGTTTAAGTATTATCCATTATCTAATACTTCCGCGAAAATATTCCCTGTAAGAGCTTAGTGAACAAAGAGAGATGGAGAAAGTTTCGCAAAAGCCACGATCGACGCACAAAAGACTTAGAAGAAGTATTTTAAAATCGTCTTCCTTTTCCGTAGTAAAACTGCAGAAAACGTAGCGTTAGTGTGTCTTAACCATGTCTTAACTTACAATACAAAATTTTTAGTTTCATCGGTCCATTACTCGATCGATATAAATCATACTAGAACTCGTAAAGCAGCAATTACACTGAGCCATTTGACGGATGCTGCATGCAATGACCCTAAAAATGTAAAATGCATTTGGCAGCCTAACTACGACAGTCTAGATCAAAATACGATGTTCGTTAAACGAAGTAGTTTGGATTGTTTGGAACATCTTATGTGTAGATAATTGCCGTTAAATGGGAACAGATAAATATTCCAGCGTTTCGGCTGTCATACGAATTGGGTGCAGATTTTGATGTCTTTGTGTTCTTGATTATTTGCAGTTCTTGCACACGTTAAAGCGCCTGTGACACGATGTGAAGGTCATGAGTTCATTATCTCGGTCGATATGCAGTATGCGGGATCTATCAGTCAGTGAATATAATGTATGTCTACTGCGCCCCGCATGGCGCCCTTATCAATGAAACTGAGCCTAAAAGTAGATGACCTTGTCAAATTAGAAGTAATACATCCTAGGTTTCCAAAACTGATGAACATTTTGTATGACGACAGTAAGAAAATTGGATGAACGGAAAGAAAACTTACAGATCTGATGCGAAACTGAAAACGCAAACGCTGCAAACGCTATTAACGCAGACGAGAGTGACACGTTTTTTGATTGTAATGACAACACTTGGGATACTGGTTATAGGCAGCACTAGCGAATTGCTTTCGTTGTAACTTGCTACTGTGAAATGTAATGGTCCAAGTAGCGTATTTATGTTTGATTTTCTCATTTGCAGGTGAACAACTGTCTAGTCTCGTCATTCTTCCTGTACAGCTTCTTCCACTTGTTCCTGACGATCTTCCTCATCGTGTGGGAAGCCACGTCTCAAGGGTGGATCCAGTTAGGACTCATTGTTGGATCAGACGGTAAGTTTACCAATCATCGGTAAACGTGAGGGCAGGGACAATGTTGATACTCATAAGTCGATAATCTGTTCATTAAAAATAATCGATGGTTTATCGACAGAACCGAAGTAACTGGTAGCTTGGTTGTTCGTCATGGTACAAGCTATGATGATGATGGCTTCATAATAATTAATTACTTATCTACATTCATAACATGATGTCTAGTTACATGTATGCCTATGTTCAGACGCATAAAAAAAACTATGGTAGCGTTAAAATATTTACATTACAAAATCGATATCGATAATTGCACTTATATTTCAATTTCGAACATCTTAAGACAGATCCTAAATTATTGTGACGAGAAAACAAATTTCAAAATTGGAACACACGGTCGGCTCGCTGGTGGAGCGAGAATGTGACGCCGATGCTCAGTTGTTTGGGGAATTCCATTTTGCCGCCATTTCGGTTTAATACGTCTTATAATGTTATCTTTGAATACTTTTCAAAATGGTTGTGAATGTAGATCAAGTCGTGTACATTTCTTGTTTATTTTATGCTCATTTCGTAAACCACACTCGTTAGCCTGTTTATTAAGCTACAGTCACATAAAAACTATTACTTTAGGTTATAGACTATAGGTTATAGTCTTATAGCATTTTAGGCATAAAAATATTTCTGACTCCTTCTATCTTTTCCTGCTTGCCGTAAACCTTATACCTAAGAGGTCTCGTCGGCGGAGAAAACCTAACCTCCATTATGGACCTCTCATCCATTATGTTAATAACTCATTGTTTTTTTTGTTCATGTTTACAGTGATCCTGATTGTTTGCCTATTCAGCGTCAGATACCTCATGGAAGCCATTAGAACAGGAAATATCTACAGTCGGCCAGGGGAAGTTTATTTTAAGTATTAATGTTACGAAATCTACTTAAACTGTTAAATAAATCAGAAGTTCTACGTAAAAAGACACTGTGTTTTAAAGAATGTGCTCACTTAGGCATACATTTAAGAAAGTTATAGTATTTTACGTCGTTAGTGCCAAAACTTGTATTTTTTAGTTGCGTGAATAAATAACCAACAAATGGCAAACTGCAACATACCTACGTCACCTTCCAAGGCGTCTGTTTTTTGGCTACCGACCAAGTACAGAATGGAGAAAGAAAAAAAACAAAATTTCAAAATTGGAGTGTTTATCAGGTCCTAAATTAGTTAAAAGGATTTAGTATACCTACACTTATAAATCTGCTGCCCTAAAACATAATTATTAATTAATTTCGTGTGGTTAGTTAACGCTTATTTATCAACTTTGAAAATATAACATTTTGTTGTTGGCCAAGTTTAATAATCTGCTCAAACAACCATTCACAATTAAGTGCACATTTAAACACGAACCTTATTTTACGGTTGTAAAATAATTGTTTAGATATTTATGAACGGCTGTCAGTACAGACACTAGTAAACTCTTTTGTAAAGTGAAGTGCTGTCGATGGTATAATTAGAGTTACGTGCGATTAAGTATTCATTGTCAATTTTTGCGTAACATTTCTTACGTATTGTTGTTGTTACCTGGTGAGATTTTTTTATAGCGTTCATGTCAATAAAGCTACGTCTCATAAAAATTCATACTGCCTGATTGTAATTTTTATGCCACATTAAATTACGTAATGTTGAATTTTAACTAAGTTAAGTAATGATATCATTACTGTATAATTTTGGCTTCTAACTATGAAGTCATTGTTATCTTCAAAACATAACGTATTTATATTGTGAATTAATGATAGTTTTAAGTAATTAAGTGGAAAGTTTTATGTAAGTAATAAAGATAATTTATTTTTCTTAACGTTACGTGAAATGTTATTTCGCCAAGTCATCTTGATTCAAACTTAAATACATTCCTGCGAGCTTTCGAAATTTACTGCTATTTCAAACTTTAAAATAAAACTTCGTTGTATTTAATTCAACATCATTCTCTTACTCTAATAAAAATACATTTAACGTATTTTTATGCAAAACAATACGTATTTAAAACAAAGATCGTAACATAAATAAATAAATTAACAATCACAGTGACCACTTAAATGCTAGACACTTAAAGTTAACTAAACTATTTATTGATATTTGTATGCGATGTTATTAAAATTCGTGTCCTTTGGTGTTGTATCGAGATCTCTTCTTCGTCTTCTCCCTAACATCATGGGTACAACCATGGCCATGGTAGCCGGTAGCATGCCAGCCCCAACAGCCGCAAAGACAGTCGAGCTATCTGGTGAAACATTGGACACTATCTTTTTCCGCACCAACCTACTAGCAGTAGGCTTTTGCTGGGTCGAAGCAAACGCCAAATCGTACTTCTTATCCATATCACGCTTCGACTCTTCGACCGTTTGGAATGTTTTCTCCACCTCTAATAAACCTCCGTGTGACGTTGTCATGTTCGTATGAGCACTGTCGATAGGTAACACGGTTAACGCTACAGCTTGATGAGAAGTCATGGTTGTGCCGTCAGATCTATCGTCAGCTGCAGGGTTAAGAGAACGCTGTCGCTTCTTATTCCGATACCCCTTCGTTGTGGACAGTAACACCCATTGACCATCACCGTATGGAGGCCTTGAAGCACGATCACTATCCAACTCAGGAGTACCAGCGTAAATTACTTGAGTCGGCCTTCTGATTGGTCGCTTCTGATGCGGAGCTTGGTGGAGTGCTTCATATTCAAACGGAAATTTCGTTGGCCTATGATCAGTCACCACAGAATCCGATATACCATAGAAAACTGTGTCATCAGTAGCACCGCTGTTGTTAGGGAAATGTTCTTCAGAGTCACAGTTAGGTTTATGTGGACGCCTACTTTCATCAGGAGACCAGGAGGCAGGGTAGCTGTATGAGCCCTGTTGTGGTTTATTCCATGTTGGTTTAGACGGCATTTCCGATTCATATTCTGACGATGACGTCATATGCAATTTATTGTTTATAAAAGTAGGGCGGTTAAAGTTTGGCCTCTTCTGCTGACTTTGTTGGGGGTAACTGTAACTGCTATCCATGCCTTGGTAAGATGAATATTTGTCATCATAATCTGGCCTGTCACTGTCATCATTCCACTGATAAGGTTTTTGTTTCTTCACATTTGGCTTCCACTTAGAAATTTTGCTTGAGGACCATGCAACGGGCTCTAATGTGACCCAGCCTTCTTTGTCATCATAGGGATGTTTATGTTGCTTAACCTTCAGTCTGTTCCAAGAAGTAAATACTTTTCCATTATCATCTTCATCGGACTGGCTGGAGTCCAACGGGACGTAGTGATCCGATTTGAACTTTTCTTTCTTGAGTTTAGCCGCCAGCGCACTTATAGCTTGAAGTCGATCCTTAGAGAATTCGGGGTAATCCTTTAGTTTTTCCACATCTTCTAGATAATGGTCATCGAAATCCTTTTGAGGCCAGTCACCATCAGTGAAACCTTCCTGACAAGATGGTCCGAAACAGCGCGGATTTCCATCTGTGTCATGAATAACGTCAGTCATACTATTTTTCAATTCAACATCGTCCTTTTGATCCTTAAAATCTCTTGAAATCTCTTGCCAGTGTCGCGCATCAGTTTCAATAACAGTAATCGGTTCTTTGCCAGGAACGTCCAACTGGTATTTTACTTCTCCGTTTTTACTGATTCGCGTCGGATCTTTTGACTGGACCGAGGCAAGGGCCAGCACGCAAAATACGATTATTCTCACTGTCATTTTCATTGAATTCACTTTCGAATCGCGAGAAGGCGCGCGGGCGGGCGCGCGAGAACTGAGCGCTGGCGGTGGTGGTCGCTCGCTGATATACTTCTGATAGTAGATGCACATTAAACGCCCTCCCTGTGCTGCGCTCTAATGCAGTGGCAATTTCAGTTCGGTCACGACGAATGCGCGGGATAATTGCACGGTGATTGTCGCTGCCGGCGACTATCTTAATGGACTATCACGTCTTTCTCATGCCCGTGACCCGCGCTCTGGTGAAACTGATTTTCATTCTGAGCGTTTTCTCCGTGGGTAGATAACATTTGTTGTTTCATAACCTTTCTCGCTTTTGTAACTCTACGAGAACTATAATTCATTGCGTGTTTATCAGTAACTACATTGGTTACACAATTCAAGACAAGAAAAGCTAAAAATTGTATGACTGAGACTTTTAAAGCACACGAAGAAAGTTTATAACTGATGAATGAATGCAGGAAACTCCTATTTATAATTCATGCAGTGCCTTGTGTTTATTTGACTCTCTCTGCCACAACTAACCCACTCCACTTACCATTATCCCATCGCCATCGCCTGCGCTCCAATTGCAACATGCACTTTTACTTGCTCACTTTCTGAGCTTAGAAAATCGCCGTGCATTAATATTATTTCGTATTTAGTTATCTAAGGGAAATATCCGGGTGCTCGACGCCTTGAAAGAAAATATTTAACTTGGGTCCCGATATTGTTTCTTTATTACATCTGCGTGAAACCATTGTAGGTATTTTTCAATGTGAAACCCTAACAGTTGTTTTATATGGACTTGAAATCAAAATATCTCAACATTAGTAAATTAGTTATTCAATCCAATCGATGGTCAAGTGATGCTGCTAGCAACTTTTTTTTTACATATTTAAAATATTAAAGTCTCAAATAGGAATTTGTTATCGCAAGAATGAGGTTATTAATTGAAGCAATGTCATTTTTACCTTACTAAATTATCAACTCGATCTGTGGCGAAAAATAGCATAGCGGTAAGTATTAGACTGGAAGTCAACCTAAACTGGCAACAAAGTTGGTAAACTTCGGAAGTGCCTTTTCAACAACAAACATAACATTTTATTTTACATGAATAGCGTGCGTGAAGCAAATAAAACTAAGCAAAATTGCGTCGAGTACGTACACAATAACTATAATTTGATTATTACCCAATCAATGAACACGGTAAACGATGAGAGCACAGATAGTCACGTAACAGCACAACTCAGCAAAAACTGAACAACTAGTTAAAAAGTATAAAAACTGAACGTCCGTTTATTTGCAACGATTTAGAGCAAAAAATAAAGCTTTAGTGCCTTTCCATATAATCATTATGTTCGTGCTTATGAGTAATAGAGGGGAATCAATCAACGCTGCGTAGATGCAGTGTAGTCTAAATAAATTTAAGTATTTTTGTAAGGTTTATTCAAAGTTGAACAAAACTTTTATTCATGTTGGGTTAAAGCTACAGTGTCTTATAAGCGGAGGTAAGAGTTCATTAGTAGAGGTGACCAAATTTATTCCTGCCTCAGATATTTGTCTGAAATAGCAGTATTTGGTGGACCAACTTTAGGGCCATGCCTCACGATGGATTGGTCGTGAATCGTGATCATCAAGCAACCGATCACGAATCACCAATCGCCATTCGCGAACGCGATTTTCCGGTTTGCTTGCTGCAAGTGGTGACGGCGGGTATATGGCATTAACGTGATGGATTTATGGTGTTTTTTTATGGTCAAAGAGCGCAAAGTTAAGTCTAATCAGTATTTTCTTAACAGGATTTGTTTGTTTTGTTGTTGCTATTGATTATTAATATTGATTGATTTAGGTTTATTTTAGCCGCTCAATTCGACTCTATGTTTTCTATAACTATTTTGTTTTGATGTTCTCGTATATTCTGTAATTTCAGTTAGTTTTTTATTCCTTAAAACGCCGTGGTACACAAATTCAAAATGAAATTAGCACCGAACCGCACAGCACACATGTCACATTAAACAGTTATTTTGCAAACGGACACAAAATGCAAAGAGAAAGGTGAAAAATAAATCAAGCCTGTTTTTTTATAAAGCTATGATAAATCACGCGGCGAGGGTCAACGCCCTGGAAATTATAGCTTCATTAGTCTGGGAACAGACGCCTATGTAATTGGCGAGACCACAGCGTAATTAGAGTAATTACTTATGCGGACTAGCATAACTTTTGCACGCGTGGTAATCTGATGGAGCATAAGCATAACTTTGCTCATATCATATTATGCTGTAGAACATTGGGTTGAAGTTATCAGAAATGAGATTGCATGTGCCTGTGGTGGAAACGTTCTGAAGGTAAGTAAGTAATTGTAATAACGAAAGGACAGAAAACCAATTATTTACAGATCCTTAGCTGATTTATTCTTTCTTCTTCTTTTTCTTCTTCGTCAGTAAATTAGTTGTCAAATAACACGTCTTAATAGAGGAACGGTGGACAATATCGGTGAAACGCGGGTAGTTCGGGGAGCCGTTACTGATGAAAATCAAGAGCGGGTAGTTCGAAGGACCCGGGCTGCCAAACAAACGTCGAGCTCCGCTTCAGTCAACTCGTGACCACGGTCGCTGTAACGCGGCCGAAACGTCGAGAGTTAATTAAAAAATACCGTGATTAAGTCCCGCGTAAACATAAATATGTGTGAGAATCACGAAAGTTTAAAACAGTATTTAACACGTCTTAACTTCGAGTTTAATCCGAAATTTCATGTGTAATGTCATGTCTAAATAACATTTATTCCATGGATGTAGTGAAAGGTGACTAAGGAAATAGGTTTCGATTTGTTTTAGGCGACAGGCTAGCAACCTTGCCACTATTATAACTTGTTTTATCTAACTTTAAACGTAAAAAGGGGCAATGGTCCGTGAAATAGTCATGGTATTACCTATATAACATTTCGTGGGCTCTGTCTACTCTCTTTGGGGATGTAGGTGTGAGGAAAGTATGTATGTAGCCCGATATATTTTGAGCTTGCTTGTATTTACGGTGCGTGATTTTTTCATCCGTTTAGTTTCATTATGAATTAGTGAGTATTTGCATTAGTTCAATAAAAAGAAAACTGCAACTGCAAATACGCCTGGAAAAAGGAACTTCCTGAATTACCCGACTAAATAAGGACATTACCTTGCATTCGCTTTGAAGAAGCCAGCAAACTACGAAAGTTTCCCTCCTAACAGTCGCACTAAGTTTAACAAGTTCGTATGACGTTACTTGGATAATAATTCCAACTTTACAAATTCTGTGACACATTAAATTCTTCTCAATTTCGCTTAATATAAAATTGGGTAGATGACTAAAAAAAAACTACTTATTTAATCCGTCAGATAGATCACCAAAAATATTGTACACATATTTTTTCTTTTATTTGACAATCAAGAAAGGACGAGGATACCGTGCTCTGAAATTTCGAGTGACGTCAGGTTTGAGTACAATTTTTACTCAAACGTGACGTCACGAGCCCCCACTCAGGAAGTTTGATGATCTGCACCTTTGTCGATGTTTAATAATTTGATAACCCAAAAAATACGTGTCACATTTTTTCTATAGTCTAACTTACGAACTAATTTTAACTCTAAAATTTAACCCTGTCATCATCCCTATTAGGACAATCGATCATTAGACCAAACGTCGATTAGGCCAGACTTTATGCGATACAAAGGGTCGCATATATTGAACAATGGGCAGAATCTTCACGCCTCGTCTCCATTGACAGTCACGCTCCCAAGCCCCATTTGCCGCCAGGTTCTTTATGCTTTCTACTAACAGAATAGTGACAGATTTCTAAATAATATCTCTTCTGTCAATGAAATTATCAAGTTCATTCAACTCGGGTCACGGTGTTTGACCAACGGATCAATTGTTAATTCGAGTTGGAATTAGGATGACTTTTTGGAGTTTCTTTTGATGTTTCTAGCAATGTATTGTAAATTTGACTTTGCACGGGAAAGTTTGCAAGTTTCTCTCTCTGTTTATTTGTACATACATACATATTCTCACGACTGAACTCCCAAGAAGGGTAGGCAGAGCATATGAATTGAAAAATCCAGTGCCACGTTTAGCAGTTTCAGGGTAACCAGATAATTAAACGTGATATTGCAGTGACAGGTTACTAACCATCGCCCACAATACACTAACTTTCCTAGAGTTTACTCCTACGACACTCACGGGAAGAAAAGGGGAGGTGCTATTCTAACCTGGCACCACACGGGGGACATACCTACGCCTATATATGCAAATAGGCAGAACACATTGAAACGTAGTCAAAACCATTACTCAAGAATAGTACCACCTTGAACTCCATTTCATGATCTGATGTTATTGTAATAGTAATCACACTCACAAATAAGTATAAGAATAACACCAATTCATTTCTTTCGTGGATGTCGTAAGAAGCGACTAAGGAAATAAGTTAAGGTTAAAGGTATGCTTTAGGGTCTCCCCACATTAGTCGACGCCTTTTCGCCAAAACCTTGTGCGCTCTTATTGCGTTGACATAAAGCTTTTTCCGTCCGCGTTTTGCTGAAAAGGCATCGACTGGTTTGGTGAGACCCTTAGGCGACAGCCTTGGAACCTATAATACTCACTTACTTACCTCTAACCTAAAACTATAGCTACTGAAAGTGTCTGCAAAGCCTAAAATAGTTATAATCATGGTTTGTCTATCCCATAATTCGCGTGCTCTGCAACACGAAACACAGGCGTGGTCGTATTTTGTTGTTGTTGAAAACACCGAACCACTCTCAATTGCTAGTAAACACAAACCGACCAGATACCGTTCGCAAAAACTCCGCCATAAGCGCTTACGTGACATTGCTACATTTCGGCGTTACGTCACAATGACTTTGAAAGCGCAATTTGGCGCTACGGGCGTAAGACCAAAACAAAGCACTTTCCATGCGCTATGCTGATGGCTAAGCGCCGAATTTGGACTAAGAAAGACGTAGAGTAGTTTTTTTTTGCTTTTAAAATTTTTAATCTATTTAATTTGTTTTTGCATTGTTCGTAGTAATTAACTGCAAATTATTAATACTATTTGACCTTCATTTGTTTTAATTATAAATACTTATTGTCTGTTTTCCAACTTAACTCCCTTTAATGATAAACTCGGTTAGAGGTCAAAACGCGTCAATATTGTCACGTTTGAATTTTTCTATCGATATATAAAACGGTGGTACCCTAGCGGTTTGACCAGTGGTCACTCTTGCAAAGAGTCGTGGCTTCGAACCCCTAGGCTTCTCATATCTGTTTTTTTTTAAAGAGGAAATATGCCGGTCGAGGGAATTGAAAAATAGGTATTTGCTAAATCTATTGCTGTCGCGCCATGACCTGCCCAGACGACGTCGAGTGCGATAAGAACAACTACAGGTCGGACCGAAAATACCTATGAAAATTATTCAAAAACAACGTTTCGTAGTCCCCTGATTTCTTCTCCAAAACTTAACCGATTGAATATGTTTTTTCATTAAATGATTAAAAAATGTCATAACTGTGTTTCTATGTTCTTATATTTTGATATAATTGTGTTAAAATTGGTTTCTAGAGGTTTGAACACAACGGAAAAAACTTGCCAATTTTTCATGTTTTTGAAGGTTAATATCTCCTTTAATAATTCAATAAAGAAAAAAAAGAAAACATAGGAACATGCTAATATATCATTAGATTGTTGATGTAAAAAATCATTGTTCTACGGGTAATATCCAGCGAGGAATCAGGGGACTACGTTTCCATACAAAATGTGACCGCTCCTTCCTCTTAATAAAAACATCGAGCGAACACAGCGGCGAAAAAATTCCAACTTAAGTTCTCAACTGCAACCCAAAGTATCTCATACTACGAGAAAGCACTATACCCAGCAGTGGGACGTATTTACTGACTTATTTTAATTTCGCATACGAAACAAAATACAGTAGGTATCATTGATTTTGTAACAGTAAACATACTATTTACATTATATCACTTAGCTCAGTGTACAGTGAGACGTAACATGGTTTCCTGAGCAGTTTATAATAAAGCTTCATTGTTCTACTGTTGTTTGTTGACAGTCGCTCAACCGAAACTAATCTGCAGGGAAATCATTCAATTCGTTTCCTATATCGTGCTTTGTACATAACCGACTCTAACAAACATGTTTCATGATATCATGGATTGAATTTCTTAGTAAAAAAAGGTATTTCAAGTACACATATTTATACTCAAACATTTAAATCTTAATGCGCCTATTATTTATTGTGCTCAAACATGAAAAGTAAAAATGCAGGATGCTATAAGAAATTCGGTTTTCGAGCTCATTTGATAAAGTACATTCTTATATTAATGCGTTTTATTCTGTATTCCCGAGTGGGGAAGGCAGTGCACACGAAATGTTACATAGACATAACTATGACTGTTTCACGTTCAGTAGTCACTTCTAACGTGTGTTTTATAATATACGTAATTAGGGACGCAGTATCTGCTAAAAAGAGAAATGAGCTTTGCTATCTTATTCTAACTTATAGCTATGTCGTACTTATATTATAGTGTAAGGCTAGCCTCAGGTTTTAAATGAATAGATAGGGGAACAGAAGGCAAAACGGACCCTGTGGGCAAAACGGAACTCGATCATAATTTCGGAACTAGTAGCTCCATCTATGAATTAGTTGTGCCATTTAATAGGTAGTCATGTCATTTCTCTCGGTCAGTGTCCCCAATGACATCGCCCGCATGCACACAATTACAGCAAGGTAAGTTTGTTTTTTTAAATTTTGATGTAAAATTTAGGTTTTTTGACTGGCCTCCAGTTTCGTTAGGTTTATGATAACGTGTCCCATTGGATTCCATGGTTAGAATGTTTTATTATTGACTAAATATTTAACTATGAGGGCCATTACATGCGACATAATCTCAAAATTGATTTGCTGTGGTAATAACACCTAAAAGGCAAAACGACCCCAGGCAAAACGGACCGGGGTGCAACCAAAGGAAAAAAGTCTTCAGTAAAGGAATCGAAAAAGAAAATTACAAAACATAAGAACGACACCATACAAAGATCATCGAAAGGCAAAGCTAGTAAAAAGAGTGATTTAAGGGTAACTAAAAAGAATAAAAGTGACAGTTCCTCCGAAGATGATGATGCGGAATGCCTTTATGACCACATGTATTCAGAATCAACAGATGGATGGGTGCAATGTCAAGATTGCCAATCATGAGCACATTCCGGTTGCACTGGAGTAGACTACAACGATAATAAAGTTATATTTGTGTGCGAAAGATGGTCTGATTAGTGATAGTCCGTTTTGCCCTTAAGGGTGGTCCGTTTTACCTTCTACATGAAGGTAAAACGGAACAAAGTCAGTTATTAGAAATCATCTAATATCTTCACAAATTATGATCTAATAAAAGTCTCATCAATAAGTAAGATAAAGATTAAAGTGTTGATTAGTTGTGCTAATTAAAGGTTTACATAAAGATAACATTTTTTTTCTAAATGAGTTTTTCCTTAAGTGGTCCGTTCTGCCTTCCTTTCCCCTACCAACTACAGTGACAGTTTTCTAGATTATTTCAACAGAAGAACAAAATTAAACAAAAACAACCAACCTATTGAACTTCCATTGAGCCGTTAATTTTATTTTCCATTTCACAGTCTTTGACCTTTGTTACAATTTTATTGCGTTCGTCATGGCGACTCCACGGACGTGACGGCAAGTTTCACTTTCTTGCGATCATTTTCACCACTCTCGCGCAAGCTCGGTGAAATGCGCGGAGTTACGGCGCAGATACGAAGTGTTTTGTGTAATGCGCGATTTTATGCAGATAAAAACAATTAATGCGAGTGTCGGTATTTATACGGTACATGGAAACTGTTAGGTGTGTGGGAATAGGCTAGATGACTACAAAATACTATTTAGTCCGTCAGATAGACTACGAAAAATTATTGTACCCATATTTTTTCTTTTATTTGATAGACGAAAAATTACGATATTTAATACAGAGCCTAAAAGTTTCACGTGACGTCACGTTTGAGTAAAAATTGTACTGATTTTTGCTGAAACGTGACGTCACGAGCCCCCACTCAGGAAGTTTGATGATCTGTACTGTACCCTTGTCGATGTTTAATTATTTGATAAACTAAAAAATATACATTACATACATATTCTCACGCCTGTATTCCCAAGAGGGGTAGTCACAAGTGGCAGAACACATGAATCCAAAAATCCAGTGCCAAGTTTAGCAATTTCAGGGTAACCAGGTCGTGCCGGGGGAGAAAGCACCTCCCCCTTTCTTCCCGTGGGTGTCGTAAGAGTCGACTCTGGGCATGGGTTAGTGTATTGTGGGCGATGGGCTGGCAACCTGTCACTGCAATATCACGTTTAGCCACCTGGTAAAAAATATGTGTATAATTTTTTCCATAATCTAACTCACGGACTAATTACAATTATATACCTATTTTAACCCTGTCATCATCCCTATTGCGCGGGTTATGCATCGGGAGAGGGGTTAGGCGGTTTTTGTAGGCTACTACTATCTACTTAATTATGTTCTTACAAATGGAGCAATACCTAGTGCCTACCTAATGTCATAAGTATTTCTGGAACTAGGTTGAGGTAGGTATATTTTAAGCAACCTCGCCCTGAACAGCGTTGTTGCTGCGATGGTAGACAATGAAGAGGCATGGGCAGAGGTGGCCTCATTTTGTGAAGCCATAATGGCTCACAAGGAAGCCGAAGAGCGAGAGCGGGAGGCTGATCGCGATGCACCTCCTTGTCGGAGAAGACGCGTAGGGCGCCGGCGGCGGCAATTTGCTGCCCGGCAAAACCTATAGTCGCACCAGCGGGCAAGTGATGGGGATCGCTTGCCTGCATTGCACGGTGCCACATGACTGAGGGAGGAGTAGTGGTGTTGCTGCTCCGCCCCAAATCGGCGTGAAAGCCTAGCCTGGCTAGGGCCGCCGGGGGGACGTCATCGGTAGAATCCTCGGGATCCCATGGCGTCTTCCAAACCCGGCAAGCCGACAACACCGGAGTGGTTTTAGTGGGTATGTTCCCCTCTCCCCTTCCACTCGGGAAGGGGTCGGGGGGAAATAGTCCCACATAACCTCGGGTACTCCCCATGCCCGGGGTATGCGTAAAGCATTTCCACTTCGATAAAAAAAAAAAAAAAAAAGGTATATTTTAAGCGACAGGCTAGCAACCTGTCACTACTACACTTGCTAACTCAAAATCTAAAATAATAATAAATGCTCCTATATCTACGAGATGTGAAATAGTGATGGTTTTGTCTTTGTATCGTTTTGTGTGCTCTGTCTGCCCCATTTAGGAATATTTGGCTCAATAAGATCCACTATTAAGAACACTAAATAGACTAAGACTTCGTGATTTTTTCCTTCGATAAAATTATATGGACTCGCTCATGTTTGGTCAACGAATTAGAATTGGGTCCAATTTAAAATGAGGATTTGGGTGAATTCTTATTGACGACATATTTTCATTTTGATATATTTTTCACGTCAATATTTCGTGAAGAAGATGAAATAGTTATGTGAAGGCAGAGCCCACGAAACGTGACATAGAAAAAACCAAGACTATTTCGCGCTTCGTAGCCACTTCTAACATAATTTTAGGTTTGAAAACAGGTGAAAGGTTGCCAAACCTATGTCCTTAGTCACCTCTTACGAAAATGAAGAAGACGAAGAAATGTGAAGGTGTTATTCTAACCTTTCTTTCTTCCCGGGGGTGTCGTAAGAGTCGACTCTGGGAAAGGGTTAGTGTATTGTGGGCGATGGGCTAGCAACCTGTCACTGCGATATCACGTTTAACCATCTGGTCACCCTGAAATTGCTAAACATGGCACTGGATTTTTGAATTCATGTGCTCTGCCTACCCCTTTTGGGAATACAGGCGTGAGAATATGTATGTATGTATGTATGTATGTTATTCTAACCCGACACCACACAATCATTACTATGGGACAAACAAAGGTAAACACAAAAGTATTTAAAACAACATCATTATCAACGCCATCTATAACCATGTAGTTAAGTTACTAGCGAGAAACCGTTTCCCACGCTACGCTAAGTTTTACTTACTCGGCTGTTGTACGCAACGGACGCCATCTGTATTTATGTGTGTGAACTATTGACGCCATTGGCAAACGACTTGCTGCTGGCAGCAGCTGGCTGCTTACTTCCATTTCGCATCGCTAGAGGGAATAGTTACTCAACAGATAGACATTTTATTTTTACTTATTAAAAGAGTGATAGATCAATTTTGTTGGTTGACTGATTTGATAAGTACCTAAGGTAAAAGTACCAATGCTCGACGCCTCAACGCCCAATAGATAGCAGCCATCTGTCACCTGTCTTACTATGACATTAGGTTGCAAGTGCCAAGTATTGGGTCAGTGTCCAGCACAGGGACGTTTACCTTATGGCAATAAGTTGAAGTAACACACTTTACAGGAAATGTTTGTTTTCAGCTGCCCTTTTTTTTCAAAACTTGTGTTTTTTTACGCAGTTCCCCTTTCTCTCTTTTTTAGCTTCTAGCAATTTAAATAATTTTAAACAAAAAAACCGACTTCAAATTAGCAATATTTTGAAAGTATTCTGTTTACTGAATGTAAAATCTTGACTTCATCAACAAATTACCGAAAACGCCGTACATCTCCATATAAAATTTGAAGAGTTCCCTCGATTTCTCCAAGATTCCATCATCAGATCCTGGTTTCGTGCCAATGGGACCAATTTCGAGATATACCCTTTCGATTAAAAAAAAAAATTTGAAAATCGGTCCACGGGTTTTTGAGATATGGAGTAACATACACACAAAAAAAAAAAAAAAGTTCTAAACTTCGCGTACTTACTAACAACTTTGTTTGACTTTGTTTAATTTCGCACATAATAGCCCGAAAATAGCTGTTTTTTTAATACTACTAATAAAACGTAAAACTTCCAAATAAAAAAAGGAATTTTCGTTTTTCTTTAGGAAGAAAATGTAGTAAACAGTGAATATGTTTATTGAGAGTTCCCACAAAGGTAAAAGGTAAGATATAACGCCAATATGATTAATTTTTAACGTAAAACCACACGAATATGGTCGTGATAAGGTCTTGAGTCGGCAGGTGGCGAATATTCACTTCAACCTTTCCCTTCTCGAAAGGCAAGATGTTAGGGATTCCGTCGGTAGGCAGTGTCATGTTCCTGAACACGTACATTCCCTGAAAATGTTTAATTATCATTAAATGTTATGTTTGACGTCTCTAGTTAGACAGAGACAGGTGTAGTGTAAGTTGCGCGCGATTTCACTCGCACTTTGTTGTGCTAAGCTAAGCCGGATGGTCAACCTAAGGGCGCTTGTGCACTGCCATGAATTTTCCGGTCCGGCCGTCCGGTTTTTCAAGGTCTGTCGCGCCGTCCCGCTCACGCCAATAAAATTCAATGGAAGAGCAAGCGAGACGAGAACTCAATAAAAAATCCGGACCGTAAAATTCATGGTAGTGCACAAACGCCCTAAAGCTATCTGCGCCGATTGGTCGAGGTGATTTCTGCAATCGGTCGCAGCAAGCTTAAAGCTAGGGCACTGTACCACAAAAGATCTTCACTCGTCGAGGCACTAAAAGATTCCATGACTGTACAGGGTGGCTGGAAATTCACCGTAAGGGCGTTTGTGCACTACCATGAATTTTCAGTTCCGGCGGTCCGGAGATTCCGGGTCCGGAATGACATGAAAAAACCGGATG